>JAUJYS010006579.1:0-10213 GCA_033995665.1 Melogona broelemanni | reverse complement strand
TATTGTACCCCTCGCGTCGCTGCGGCGATATATGAGGGGCACATTCCAGTACCACAGAATCGAATTAAAAAAAAATAATAATAATAAACGAAAGCCTGCGCCGGGAATCGAACCCGGGACCACCCGCTTAGTAGTCTATGACCATAGCCACTGAGCCGGCACATTACCGGAACTTTACCGCGCCTAAAAATCATGTTCCTAATGAGCGCACACCGAAGCACAGCGTCCCTCCAAATTTCAACTTACGTGAACACTGTCGACAATAACGACACGGCTGTTCCTGGAATTTCGTGCAGCGCCCGCATGGGTGCATAGAAACGATCTTATTTTCTTGCACAACACCGCCATCATCAACAATTGCAAAATAAAGGTAAGCTGGAGAGCCAGACTATTTATTTCCCGAGCCACAATAATGACATCCCCTCCAAGAAAAAGAGGCAACCTCAAGATCGGCGACGGACTATAAAGATCTCATGAATTAAAAATAAAAGAAACGGATTCTCGAAAATTTAATTATCGTGCAACACTTGTCATGGCTGTAAGTTCGTGGGGTTAAGCGCAGATGGGTATCTCGAGGGTTATGTAGAAGGCAGATAGTTGCAGACAGAATTCCTGTGAGTTGTTTTTTTGGGAGGGGGGATCTCGCCTCCTTACGACCAGTGTTGGGTAGGAACGGAACGGAAAGTTAGGTTCCTTGTTCACATTCACACCTTCATACACAAAAAAACCCGTTTAGATTGAAAATTGATTCTAAAATTGCAAATCTTCAAGTTATTCAAATGAAATTGGGCACACATGTTGGTCTTTCTTTTCTTTGTGAATTGGTATCGCGCACGTGCAACTCCGTGACTTCATCATTCAAATTTTTCAAATATTGAAGGAACGGAAAAGGAACTGGTTCTTTTTGTAAAGGAACGCAGGTTCGCCTAGGTTCCTTTTTTCATCGGAGGAACGGGAACTGGTTCATCTTCAAAAGGAACGATCCCAACACTGCTTACGACAAGGATATTTCAGACCTTGCTGAAATTTCCAATTGTTTAGAGGTATCAGAGACCAAGTCAGTAAACTAGTACAGTCTCTTTATACAGAGTGTATTTGTGGAAGAAAATATTAGTAAAAACAAGTTAGGCCTAACCAGAATACGCATTACCAGAGCGATAAATCGATCAACTTCTGGTTCCAATCAGCCATTGGAAGAAAACTAAAAAAATTAAATCTAATGTTGCTAGCCTAATCTCTGACGAAAGCGATTCCTGTTTTTTAACAAACGTAAACGAAACGTAGTAATATTAATCCCTCACATATCTCCAAAGAGACACGAGGGTGCAGTATTCCTATAGTGCACTAGGCGCTACGGTGAATTAAAAAAAAAAAAAATAAAATAAAAATATGGATACGAAGCACAAGTTTAATGAGTAAATTTTTTAATCGCCACGCTTTTATTTTGTGGTTCTCTTTACTTAAAATAAGCAAATTATTAAACTACCTTGTTTGTCTGGAACAAACTAGTTGCTGAATTTATTTATAAAGTTTTGATATTTATCTCATAACAAAGCCACATTATACCTGTAATCTATAAGTGTTAGTAAATAAATGAATTTCTTACATAATTACTGTAAACCAAATCATGAGTTTACCTTTTTTATGTGATTTTAGCTGTACTGTTAAATCGCTTTGTCCTTTAATATGAGTGTTTAATTTATTTTTATTACTATCTTCATCCTAATTTTGACGAAATTTAATTTGGAAAATATATTTTTTTCAGCGTCACCAAGAATTGTTCATGCTACAGATGGCGTAAAGTTAACATACACATGTGACCGCCTGGGAATACTGGGTGTTGTTGGTATCTTTTTTTTTTTTTTTGTTTTAAATTTATTCCTATTTTATTTTTTTTTTTAATTCACCGTAGCGTCTAGTGAACTACAGGAATACTGCACCCTTGTGTCTCTTTGGAGATATGTGAGGGGCAGGGAAGGGAAGAGGGTGCAGCTGGAATAGCCAGATTGCAGGATCCACCCCTAAGCTCTGGACTCCCAAATGTAAGCTCAGGGGTAACGCCAGTACCACAGGCTAACGAATAAACGAAAGCCTGCGCCGGGAATCGAACCCGGGACCTTTGGCTTCGTAGCATGTCCCCATACCCACTGAGCCATCGGTATTGATGATGTTAAGGCTCATGCTTGAGGTCGATAGTGTTTAATTTTTTTACGTTTTGACAAAGACGTTAACCGAGAAAGGGGCTAGTGGAGTGTTCGTGTGTTTCACCCATTTGTCATTCTGGTTTAAAAATGTATGATTTAAAAAAAAAAAAAATGTGTTTCGATGTGTTTCGCAGATGCAAGGCGAGACAGGAGATCCTGTAATCAAAGCTTTCGGAGACACATTTGCCGGCGTTGTTAGCGACTGTTTCAACGGAAAAAAGTATAAAACTGAGCTCATCCGCCTCATCAGGCTGTTCCTGAGCAATCTAAGAATGGAAGACCTGTTAGCGGATGAGGACTCTGAAACCAGTTTCAGGAGGCTCAGCAATGATTTGCCCGCATTCACTACAACGGCGTTCAAGGGCTCGCCGATTGCTGACGCGCATCCGAAAGTTATGGTATGCTTTCTTAAAAAATTCAACTTGGGAGATATAGTGGCTATCCTGACCGCCGACCTCAGCAAGGGATCGTTCCAGAAAATCCAATCCTGCGCGGATTCAGAAGTGGCCAACACGACCCTTCGCAGCGATGTGTCCACCATGTATCGTAATTTGGAGAGCTGTTTGGAGTCGTTTACCTTCTTGTAAATATAACGTGGCGATACGTAGAGTAGGAAATCCGTGAATCATAAAATGCGTATTACTGACTCTACTGAGTATATCTATTACACTGTCTTACACGCAATCAATACTATAAGATAAATTAAGTTTTTTTTACATTTTTTTGTTTTAATCTGTAAATATTAGTGAGAAAATGGTTTATTGTTACAGAATAATTATTAATAAAATCATTGATTTAAAAGAAACCAACAAGTTGATTATATTCACACAAAGGTAATGTGCCCAACATGATGTCTTTGCGCTAAATGGTCCCAGGATAGAAGCATCAAGCATATTAAATATAAAAGATGAAATTAAGTGATTTTCAATTAAAAGGATAATTAACAGGATGATAAAATGGAGAGTTGAAAAAAAATTAAAAGAAAGTATTGCAGTGTTCCGTTGTCTGAGTGCCTTCGCCTTTGTGAGAATAAAGTTTTCTAGAGAATTCTTAAGTGAATTCTTAAGGACTGTTTTGCTAATTAAACACTATTGAACAATAAATACATACACAAATTTGCCAATTCGCTATTATTGAAAGTGTCCACCTTTTGTCCACCTTAACAAGCACGGAAGAAACAGCATTTTTATCTTCCTTACTGTAGTCAATTTGAACATACAGTACATGTGAATCCAGTAGTCGCGGTATGGCAATGCCCCGCTTTGAGTGGAAATTTGTGCGTGACAAATTTGACAAGGTGTTGTAGCATCTATGAAAAGTTTCCGTTGAATCGATCAAAATTTCGCAAAGTTATACCACAACCGTAGCTGTTTTGTCATAAACATGTAACATGCATTTTTTTCATACTGTCCAAATCTTTGGTCTCCTTAAGTCGAACTGATTGGTCTATACGAAACTCACACAAATGTTGCACTTCTGTGAACATGGGTGATGCATACCATCACAATGCAAAATATCTGTAGGTATTTCATCCTAAAGAAAACGTATCACACGTATAAAAATATTTCCAAATGTCTTTGGGAAGTAATTTTATTCCAAAAAAGAAACAAAAAAGGAAAACACAAAATGTACATTTGCCTACCACGAAAAGCATGGGCCTTAACATCATCAGTGAGCAAATGTCGTCTTGTATGAAAAATAAATAATGAGAGATCCAGGACAGGACTGGATGTATGTTATGGCCGGAAATACGTATATGGAGAATGTAAGTTACTAATTTTTTTTTTTTAATGTTCGAGCGGCGACGTAAGGTAGGGCTTATTTCGTTCACATAACGACATTGTGTATTTCGTGAAGGTATATTCTATTTTTTATGCTTTATGCTTAGAGCTTCGCCAGCTCTAGTTCGTCGATTACATTCAGTCCGGTCCTGGATCTCTCATTATTTATTTTTATTCCACTTGAATCGTTTGTATTATTTGTTCCACTTGTAAGAACAATAGCGTATCCTTTATTGATTAAAAAGAAATTGTCACACAATATACATGTCTACGCTCGCACAGTGTACTGTTTGTGCCAATTGGACTACGAATATTTGTCTAGCCGGATTGGACGAATTTCAAATGCAGACACTATTCGATGGCATAATGGTGGCAAAACACCTGCATCGTCACGCAAAAACTCGTACAAGCACGTTTATTGTTGTCATGATCTACGGCGTCAAGCCAGGCAGTCAAACAAATAATATTTCATTTAGATGGTGAATGGATACAAATAACGAATGGATTAAGAGAGATAGCTTTCATAGGCGAGTCGCCATTACATCCCTAGTTGACAAATCATCAGTTGTGTGCTATGACATGAAACTACGTACGTATTTGTTGTTGTTGTTAAGAGCCATCGAGCCGTTGCCGACTCCTGGTGACCTTATGAATAAAAAAGCTCGCCAATGTTTCCCATCATAGACTGCATCCCGTAGCTGTAGAATATTTAGTCATTTAGTACATTATACTGTGCTTTCTAAATGGAACGCATGTATTGACTATAAGAAATGGAACATATCGATTGTGCAAAGCGTTAAATATCTCATAGATGAATACTATGTATGTAGGCTGTGTAGCGTGTTCGAAAACGATGACTGAGACGCAGGTTCAATTCCCGACTAAGACCACAGGAATTTTGCAGCCATGAAAAATTAGTGTAAATGCTTTTCATTTGAAAAAGCCACTGAACCTATGCTTGTACGTTGTCAGGGACACGTCAAAGTATAAAAAAAAATACAAGTATGCGAGGTCAATGTCAATGTCAGATCAGCAAAAAGCTATACTCGTCACGACATGATGAAAAAACAAACATGTAGTAAGAGGTTTGCGTCTTAGGAGAAAAAAAGCGAAACTTTCGTGCAACTCGCTGTGGCCGGAAATTTAACGATACTTTCTCCTTCCCAAAAAAAAACTTAAAAATATTAGCTAATACCCAATTCAATTATTAATTTATTGTGCCCGAAGGCTGACATTTTTTTTCTCATAATTATAACTTGAAAAAAAAATCAAGTTTACGTAATTCATTATACAGTTAAGTTTGTAATTACTTGGTAAATAAGTTCGTACGTATCGATGGTTCATTGGGTATTGCAACATTCTAGGAAGCGGACGGTCCCGGGTTCGATTCCCGGGGCAGGCTCTCGTTTATACGACAAGCCTTGGGTACTGATGTCACCCCTGAGCTTCCATTAGTTCTTCCCGAAAAAACCTTTAAGTGTCCTAAGAGATCTAAGTCATAGCGTAACAGCTAATAATTTACCAATTAAAGCGGCGTCATGGCGACTCACCTATGAAAGGCAATATTTCCAAAGCCGTCTATATCTCTTCATTCACTAGTGTTGGGGAGGAACGGACCCGAAAACTTCCGTTCCTAGAAGATGGTTCCTTTCTTCAGGAATTTATGAACACCTTAGTTCGATTTTATTTTTGTATGAACTGGAACGGGAACTGGTATGGTTTTAATAAAAGCCATGATGAACGCCGGTTACTTCCTATGTGCTCCGTGGCCACTACTGAATATTAAAATAAATAATAAAACGCCATTAACTTGTATGACATAGGGTTTCGCAAATTAAAATTGGTAACCTATAAGGGGATCAGCAATTGGAATTTTTTCAAAACAGGGATCCACTAGTCAAAAAGTTTGGGAAACACTGTTCTGTCATGATTATAGGGACATAAAGATTATTTATTAGATTATATAATCAAGTCTTCTGTATAAATAGCTTTAATACAGTAACATATGTGCTCTGTGAGCACATACGTGATGGGAGTTAGAAGTTGTAATTATACCAATTTGTGCAAAATGTGGGAAAACGTTTAATTACTCTGACCTTGAGATTCAAACAGCGCCATATATATTTTCTGGGTATATAAAGGGTTCACGGGTGCTTAAGCACAGATCACAATTTCAAAAACTTGTGTTGGAAAATTTGGGCTAGTTTATAAAATGAAATCCATTCAATTGGTCTGCGTCCTGTTGAGTATCGCATATGTCCATGTAAGTTCCAACAATTCTGTTACATACACACATACTGTAAATCTTCCAGTTCTAGTTCTAGTTAACCAAATCTTACTTCTTGTAATTGATATAAATATTCACGAATTGTGTCGATTTTATTTCTCTAGATTTTAAAAATTTGCCAGCATGACACCAGATTTTAAAGTTTGTACCAAAAACTTACATTTATTTTAATATCAATTTGCTAATAATAAATTCAACTTATTGTAACAGTATTACAAGACTTCACAGTTTTCTCATTTTGTTCAACGTATTATTTTTCGATAATATTTTTAACTACACCGATTTCTGGAAGTGCATTCCTTCATCATGGTCAAGGATAAACATTAATCATCAGTTTTGCAATCAAACGGCTCCTAAGTTTCTAATTATTGTATTAGCTACTCCCACACTCTTCAAAGACGACGATCATTTTCTTGTGAAATATCATCTAGATTGGTCCGTATTATATTTTTCCGTTACATTTTTCCTGGTCCGTTTTTACATTTTTCATATGTAATCCTCGTTTTAAAAATTGTGTTCTGCAGATGCAGAGACAAGTCCAGCCAGCAGATCCTATAATCGGTGCTTTCGCAGAAACATTTGTCGGCTTTATTAGCGACTGTTTCACCGGAAAAAAGTATCAAGAAGAGCTGGCTCACTTCCTAAAGCAGTTCTTGGCCGAAATGAAAATGAAAGACCTGATTACTGGGGATCCGGATGCCAGTTTCAAGCGGGTCACCAATAATATCCCTAATAATGCCAGAACGGCATTCAAAAACACCCCAATTGCTGAGGATATACCGCTTGTTGCCGAATGCATTGTAAAAAACATTAATATGGTTGATATTGTGGCTTTCCTGACCGGCGACCTCACCCAGGGAACGTTCAAGAAGATATACGCCTGTACGGAGGAAGTGATGGCCAATACGACTCTACGAAACGAAACCGACGACATGTACCGTTCGTTAGAGATCTGTTTGGAGTCGTTTGCCTTGAAATAAAATGGGATCCATCGTTTAAGCCGTGTACTAAAAACGTGGTAATGGCAAGTGTGCATCATCTACATGTGTACATCCTGTGGCGCAAAAATCCGTTATCTTTTTATATTTAGAATAACTCTGTCAGAGATCATCTGATTTAAATAAAGTTTGGCACAAATGATACAATACAACCAACATTTTGCCTATTTACATTGGTGATCAATAATATCGTTATTCTGTTTTTTTTAGGGTTCGCTAATCGACAAGACTAAACTAGTTCTTTTTCTTAAGACATGAACATGTAGGTGAAACCTATGGTCATATAAAGCAACTTCAGCTCATTTTTTTAATTTTTTTTGTTTATCCTTTTATTTTGTAACACAATAACTGTTTATACATGTATTTGAATTAAAATGATCTAATATAATTCATATTTGCGCTTATTATGTTTTTTTGTGTTTATTATGTTTTTTTGTGTTTAATTTCGTTTTTGTTGAAACAAATGTGTGTTCACATTAAACGATTAACTGTCAAAACGCGGCAAATTTTAAATCGTTTTTTACATGAACATAGAAACATTCAAATATTCACCAATGCCTATTATATATCTATCTATATGTTTACCTGATATTACTGCCTATCACTAATGCTACTGAGCATACAAGTATCTGTAACCTTCTGTTACACGCAATCTCTACTATCCCGCCTCAGATCACTTAATTTTTCCGACTGCGCTGCGGACGGTCCCGGCTTTGATTCCCGGCAGAGGCTCTCGTTTATTCGACGAGGCGTGGTACTGGTGTCGCCCATGAGCTTCCATTATGGAGTCCAGAGCTTAGTGGTGGATCCTGCAGCCTGGTTATACCAGTTGCTGCCCATCCCTTTCCTTCCCTGCCCCTCGCACATCTCCACAGTGACACGAGGGTGCAGTAATCCTGTAGTGATTAGCACTACGGTCCGGTGATTTATATAAAAAAAAATTAACCTAGGCTGGCACTTAATTAACTTCCTTGGCGGAGCTATGTCTCACGGAACCTTTTTCTTCATCAAATTTTGACGAGGGTCTGTCCAAATTTCGAAATTGGTTACGGGAGGGCACTTCGTTCAAAACAATCGTCAAATTTCTGGAAGTATAAAGTGGTGGAATGGTTATGGTACCAGTTATTGGATTCACATGTGCTGGGATCGAATCCAGTATATTCTCTTTTTTTACTAGGATCTCAAAAAAGTAAATTGCATGCTTATGTCGATGTTAAAAGGTTGTATACGAAAAACGAAGTAATTTTTACATTTACTTTTTAATGTGCATTTTAGTTCTTCCTGAACAAAACTTCAAGTGTCCGTAAGAGTTCCAAGTCATAGCGAGACAGCTAATAATTTTTCAATTAAAGAGGCGTCGTGGTGACTCCCCTATGAAAGGCAATCTTTTCAAAGCCGTCTATATCTCTCCATTCACAAGTGTTGGGGAGGAACGGGCCCGAAAACTTCCGTTCCTAGTAGCTGGTTCCTTTGAGGAACTTATGAACACTTAGGTTCGATTTTATTTTTGTAGGAACTGGAACGGGAACTGTTTTTTTTAAAGGCATGGTACCATGGCTTTTTCCCTAGGAAGTGCCGCTCGGCGGTCACTTCCTTGGTGCTCCGCGGCCACTCCTGGAAAATAAAATAAATAATCAAACGATATTTATTATTAAATCGATATAAATTAATAAACGATGATTATAGGTAGATTGAATGTAGGAGCCGTTGGAATGTAATAACTTGAAAATGAAGGATTTATCTCGACCAAAGAGATAGGGAAACGGTTATGATTATAGGGTTCCGTCATAAAAATTGGTTGCCTTTAAGGGGATCCGCTATAGGAATTGGTTCTAAAAAGGGCTCCCCGAATCAAAAATTTTGGGAAACACTGTCAAGATTATAGAGAAATAAAGATTAAGTAATAGATTATATAATCAAGTCCAGTGTAAATATAGGTTTCAAACAGTAATTAAATGTGCTCTGTAATTACATCTACGTGATTTGAGTTGGAAGTTGTAATTATACCGATTTGTGCAAAATATGGCAATGCGTTTAATCTTGACCTTGAGATTCGAACTGGGCCATATATTTTGCATGGGTATATAAAGGGTTCACGGGCGCTTAAACACAAATCACATTTTCAAAAACTCGTGTTCCGAAAACTTGTTCCAGTAGACAGTAGTAGTAGTACAAGTAGAATGAAATCCATTCAATTTCTCTGCGTTTTGCTGAGTATCGCATATGTCCATGTAAGTACCATCAATTCTGTTATACACACATACTGTACATTTTCCATTTCTAGTTCTAGTTAACCAAATCTTATTTCTGGTAATTGATATAAATATTGTGTCGATTTTATTTCTCCAGATTTTAAAAATTTGCCAGCATGACACAAGATTTTAAAGTTTGTCCCAAGAACTTACATTTATTTTGATTTCATGTAATAATGAGAAGTACGTAATAAAATAGTACTAGTTATGATGATAACATGTAAATAAACATTCATTATACATGTATATATAAATAATAATACATTGCAATAAGTTATAATATTACATAGTAATATATCAATAATTATTTTTTTATTTCTAATGTGCTGGTTGTAAATTTATAAATATTTATTATTTTAACGTACCGATGGCTCTGTGGGTATGGCAACATACTGCGGTGCGGGCAGTCCCGGGTTCGTTTTCCGGCGCAGGCTCTCGTTTATTCGACCCTGGTGTACTGGTGAAATTGTACCCTTAACATAGTGCCTAAGCAAAACGAAGGTTGGGTTCTCTTGTGAATTGTGAAACATGTATTCACTATAGTCAGGATAATCTCCCCCCCCCCTCCTTTCCCCCGTAATTTTTTTTAAATCGACGAACAGGTTGTTTGTTTTAAGTCCTTCTTGTCGTCTCCGGACCCCGACCCTCGATCCCCCGACACCTGGTGACTTCAGGGAGCAGAAGCCCCCTG
>JAUJYS010006578.1:0-10216 GCA_033995665.1 Melogona broelemanni | reverse complement strand
TTATCTTTGTCGCACTGTCTACTGTAATTCTATGTCATGGTTGCGGCACAGTCCACTGTGCCCCCGGCCCACTTTTTCTTGGCAGAATACAGAGGTGGTTTGCCGTTGCCTTCCCCCGCGAATGATGGTAAATATGGATCGAAGGAAACGTGTGAGCTGACGGGGGGGGGGGGGGTGTTAAAAAATAAGTTGCAATAACTATTTTTTTGTCAATTGACCAAACGTTTTTTTTTTACTCAAAACAAAGTGTTGAAAATAAATATGTTCAAATTGCAAACTATAATATAATTTTTACTATTGAATTAAATTAATTTTTCAAGGTTATATTATTTTTCCACCAAAATAATGTACACTTCAAAAATTAATTTAATTCAATAGTAATAATGGCATTCAATTCAATAATATTCCAGTAGTAATATTTAAAATTAAAAAGTATTAAGTCATTTTTCAAGCCTGGTTATTTGGTACTGCAGTGAACCAGAGCTTTAGGCTGCCTCACCTTCTTTGTGTTTTCCTGGGCTAAGCTCAGGATATTTTTGCCAAGGGTGGGAAGAATAAGTGCCCCAAGAGTTGTATATTTAGATTTAGATTAATAGATATATAAAAGATTGCAAAAGTTGCACAAATAATTGTGCAACTTTTGCAATAATCCGAATAAGCTAATAATATGCCCTAACGCATGTAGTGCGCCGCATTGCCACATGATTTTCATAATTTTCTGCTTTCGATAAATTTAAATTAACGAAACAAATTTCAGATTGAATTTGACTGAACGCGGTAGTTGACAGTGCAATATTTAATTTCAATATATTTTGTACGAAAGTAGTTTCATTAAAATATATTTTATCCAAAAACTAATCAAAACTAATAAAAATCAACTGTAACCTTTAACCTCTTCGATGGGAGAAACAAACGACTGATAAAAAATAGACCCAATTTTCAACAAGCTCCAAACGATGTAACAAAACGAACGTATATTTTAATTCAAATATTTAACCAATGTATACATCACGGAAACAAACCAAAGACTGGTCACAGAGCCACGATGACCCCCCCCCCCAGCCGGCACATAAACTGATTACAGAGTTGTCAAATAGAAAAAAAAAAAAGAATCGTTGCATGTTGAAATTGCTTTGGCTAACAACTGCAACGATTCTGAAACAAACGCACTCAGTCGAAGATGTGGGTAGCGTTAAGACATAAAAAAATGTGAGAAATCTGAGAGTTTCTATTTTAAAAAAAATGTGCACAACGTAGTAACCACAACGGTTCCAAATTGCTTTACAGTGTCACTGCACCATTGCACGATAAATACTGTATAGGAAAAATACATGATCATAGATTTGGAACTAGTCTATTTAACTCCACCAACGCCGCCACCGGTGAAAGTGTGCATTAATCGTACAGAATGCTCGTCGTTCACACAGGATTACCAGATCACCATTGAAAGAAGTGGTCACGTCCCCTGATGGAACAAGTGCAAAATTCGATACGTTTAATGCAAGAATCTGAAGCTGGTGACGACACACACGTTGGAGAATTTCTATCAAAAGAAAATTATTTACCAATTTTGATTCAACAACTGATCTATTCAAATAATTTAGTTCTCGGACAACTAGACGTATATTTAAGATTTTGGCATTCGCACAATGTTCTCTACCAGAATAATTGACAGAGCTACCGGTAATTTAAAATAGGGTGGACAATAATAGTTTCGATATTTGGTACTATTTACATAAAAGTAGACGTTTTTATGACTTCGCCGTTTAATACCAACATTTCAAAATTTTGCGGGCCGAAAAAAAACCCCGATTTTCAAAAATAAATCGTATTTAAATGTTTGAGCACGCGCAACGTCATTTTCGGAACGAATAATTTTTTTTATTAACTTAAATTTATGTTTTTTATGTTGGTACACCTTCCAACGAATTATTTTTATGTAGCTGCCTTTTTCTCAGTGTACAACATCAACGAACCATGTTCTAAAACAAATGCATATTTACTGTATATTCTTGTGCACGTTTCGAATTATTTGAAAACATGATTTAAGAGAGTCAAACTAATTCGAAATATTTTTATTTTGTCATTAAAGTTGTTCCCAAATTCATCTAAAATGCTGCAAAATTGCAGACAATTTTTTTACGCCATATCCAAAGTCCGCCTAGAGCAAACGTAACAAATTTTCCTCAACATTGACATAATTGTTGAAATCAATTAATAGCAAACTGCACAATACTAACTGAATCAATTGCTCAGATTCATACGTTGACAAAGAACATGGTTCAACAAAAACAACAACAAAAAATCACGGGCGCGCCCTAGAATTAAATCATCCGGTCGGCACACTATCCTCGTTCCATCCTGCAGTTAATTCGATTTAACAACGCGATCGCCCCGTTACGATCCGGAAAAGTAGATTGCTTGTGGTGAGAGAACATGCTAGTAATTTTACAAGGTGACCAATTTATAATCGTATTTTTTATCAATTAAAAAAAAATGTTTGAGCCAATAAAATTCGTAGAGAGAGAGATAGAGATAACGTTTGATCAAAATTGGTTTCAAACCGCATGCAAGTACAACCTCGCCGTTTTATTTTATTTTTTTTCCAGCGAGGGATCCATCAGTGCTGTCGCCGTTGCATTTTTCGTTCCATCTTCTTTTGTTTCTTCTCGTCGGGTTCCGGCGTCGACTGCGAGAACCAAGGTCCCAACAGGTTGGTCCACAACAGGTAGCCGCCGGTTATCGGTGCCTGTGCGAAGTATGGGTTTTTAGTCATGATTGATTCAAAAGTGAATAATTGCAAAAATAAGTAGACCACCCCACATTTTTTAAAAATAGTTTTATCTTCTAACATGCCTGATTTTTTTATTTATTTATATTTTTATTGATATTTTCTCCATAGACATTAACTCAACAGTGATTAATATAAAGATTAACTATTTAAAAAAAAAATATGGAGCATTACTTATGTAGTGACCCATTCAGTCGTACGCCGAAGAGAATTTGCATCGGCAAGAACGTGTGGATTTTTTTAAACTCTCCAAAGAAACAAAAAATTAAACTACCTTGGCATTCACAAAGTTGGAGTGTACGTACCATAAGAAAGAGAAGCCAGAAATAACTTGATATTAACGCCAGACTTTGAGTGATTGAAGTTAATATGACGAGGTCTTTCACATGTCTGAAAAGAGAGAATGTGTCGGGAGGAAATTAGTTAACTGTTCGAACGATTTCACTGGTTAAATACATTTAAATTAACCTCTTAAACTAGCAAATGATTAGATAAACAAATCATTAGCACTCTCTTGTGATAAAATTTCCGTAATATGACGTACGTTGGTAAAGGGAGATTTAATTAAATATATGAAAACATTTGAAACAAAACCTACTCGGCCACCCCAGACTCCATGTTGAGATCGAGTCCGCCGTCCAGCAGCTGACCGGATTCGGAGTAAGATGCCCGCGCCATGTAGCGGAAAAAGTGGACGGCGCCACCGTAGACGACACCGCACAACAACAGCATGAACTATCAAAGATAAAGGACATACGATTTTACTACCGGTATTTTACTACAAAAGACATTCGATGAACCATTCGAGAACGATTTTCGAGCACGTTTTCGTTTTGGTTATCATTGTTGGGTAGGAACGGAACGAAAAAATTATTTTTCTAGGAAGCCGTTCCTTTCTGAGGATTTTTGTTTCTGGGAAGGAACGACCGGGAAGGAATGGCAGAGTAGCGTGTTCGTTCCTTTATTTCAGGAACTGGAACGACCTTTTACTGTGTCTAAAACACTTAAAACAATTAATATTTAAACATTATGTCACTTATCATTTAAACATTTTTTTTTTAATTATTACGTTCGCGTTCAAAACTAACTGGGTACAAATCTCATTTACTATTACAATTGCAGGGATACCAGGAATTTAGGATATTTTCATCCGTTCAGAAAATGATTTTCTCGTTTTTTATTTTTATTTTTTAGTCTAAGGAACGGAAAAGTTCCAGGTTTCTTTCCAGGAAAAGTAACTTCGAACGGTTGGGTATATTTTAATTTCTGTAGGAACTGGAACACGAACGGGTTTCTTTTTAAAAAAAAAAAGAAAGATCCCAACACTGTCGAGCTCTTCTATAATCCCCTAAGAAAAAGCGTCATCGAATTCTTCCACATTTGAAGACGATAACTTAACACAGTCTACGCAGATTAACTTACCAGTGTAGAAGTCGAAAAGGTGTCCCAATAAAACACGGTGTTGACTAATACTGAGACGGCCTGTAATAGACAGAGGCGAAAAAAATGTAATTAAAACGAGATGTACATTTGTATCTGCCAAGAAAGATCGTGAAGCAGTATACAGTACATAAATGTCGTCGTCAATGTAAAATAAAATAATGTAATTATTTTAATATTTCATTTATTTTTCATTGCAGTGAACAACTCTGCATGATATAGCAATGTCCGAGGGACACATTTTCACGGATCCCGTGATCGAATAAACGAGAGAGCCAGCGCCGGGAATCGAACCCGAACCCGAAGCACCACAGGTGATTGAGATAGCAACTGGAATACAGAAATATTTTAAGACGTTCCTGGGGCTAAATGATTTTTTTTATTTGTGTGCCAAACCACTGGTGTGAAATGACAACAACTGATCATCGAATAAACGAGAGAGCCAGCGCCGGGAATCGAACCCGAAGCACCACAGGTGATTGAGATAACAACTGGAATACAGAAATATTTTAAGACGTTCCTGGGGCTAAATGATTTTTTTTATTTGTGTGCCAAACCACTGGTATGAAATGACAACAATTGATCATAGTGGTTTCGTCATCGGTCATCGTGGTTTGGCACACAAATTTCAACATGTAAATGTTTATGAATACTTACGGTTGCTCCAGCTCCCATATACGTATAAAATTTGATCGTCTGTCTGTTCTCCTCCACAATCTGCTTCTGGCCTTTCGTGCCTTGTTTTCCTTTCGGGGTCTGTAAGGACAAAAAATTTGTAAATTAAATTGGGTGACACAAAAAGGACTGCATCCACGAGGGTTCGGCCCATTGAATTTTGTCACAACCCAAGCTATTTTTGACGTTTCCTCCAATATTTCTGGTTATAATTTATATAAAAATGTATATAATGCAAAACTTAGTACGATATGCTATCCGTATAACATCCTAAATTGTCATCTCACTCTTTTATTACATACTCTGTATTTAATACAATTCCAATTTAGCAATTTTGATCACAATTAATTTATCGCTTATCAATTTCAAAGCCTCCCTGAGGACAACCAGGGATTTTACCCGTCTAGTCGAGACTTCTGACCGAGGTAGGGATCTTTAACGTGCACTTGACAACGTCCAGGGACGTGTCTTATGGCTACACTTCGATTCCGAAGGAAGGTACGAATTTTTCTCGCCCGAAAAACTCGGGAGGACTAGGCCGGGAATCGAACTAATGATCACGGGCACAGTAGGCGAGAACGCTATCCACTCAGAGACCTCCCAATTTGGACTACGGCTTGCTTCATTCAAAACGCATCCAAAAAGGCGCCACATACGCAAACAGTAATCTACTTGACACTGCAACTGTACCGTACCACGGACACACAAAATGACACTTTTTCCAGTCTAAATGCAACGTGACCTTAGCTATTGCATTTCATTATGGAGAACGTAGGTAGGGAAAGCGTAAATTCGAAGCCTGTCAAGCGTAAGTTCACGAACGAATGTGTTGACGAAGGCAAATGCCCCCGACCAAAAGGCCTATGGCTCCCAAATGACCTAGGCCACGGATAACGCGATTCAATGGTAATTTTCTTACAGGCATGGCTGGGTTTTCTCCGGACGAGGCGGCTGGCTGGTCGAACGAGGAATGCTCAATGCAATTTTGACAAAACGGCTCGAATATTACATCGAATTCGTGCCGGAGCTACACGTTGCCAAACGCTGCAGGTGCCGGAAAATTTCGGTGCCCCGTTTACCCATTAAAAAGCGTTGGAACAGTTATGCAACGGCTGAGCGATTTCACCGAGAGCGCCGCCTACGTTGACTTCCAATCCGCTAAAGTTAACTTCAGTGAGTCGAGTTTAGAAAATCGGCTACAAGGTGACGCTGGCTAGTAGACATGCTTATGCATGCGGGTTGTGCCTATCGCTTTGGCGGCAAAATCATGATATTAGCCAAAATAAGATGTTCGCGTTAAATGTATATTGTAGTAAGAAGGTTTAGGGGGCGTTCAATAATTGAAAGTAGGCGTTAAAAAACTGGCATTAAGAAATTTGGTGAGACAACGCGCCATTTTTTACCTTACATCTTTCAGAAAAACGATTATAGCACGGACGAACTCTCTCCTCGAACGAGAAGAAACGCCATTTTTCGGGATCTGAAAATCGCGGATTTTGGAGGTATGTTTCAATAAATTTTGCGCAGAAATACATTGGAAGTTCTCAAGGTTTACCGGTCAACAACTTTTAATGGGACTATCGAGTAGAAAGTCGGCAAATGTGTCGTCATTGAACGGTTGGTCGGGCTGCCTTCAGCTACTGTCGTCAAAAATGGCGTTTGTGTTTGCGCTTTGGCAGCTGTTTATGGTCAACGTGATTTGCATTTGTTATTGTTGTAATTGTTTCCAAGATTGTCACGCCAGCAATTAACAGCAATTGTCACGCCGGCAGAAATTAATTCATTTGGAGTGATGAACCCTGCCGAAACTTGGTTTTTGGCGTCATAGTTTCCGTGAACTCCATAGGAGGTCTCGGTGGTGAGCGTTCTCGATTACTGTGCCCGGGAGATGCCTATATGTTGCCAGGTACACGTTAGAGATCCCTTCCTAGGTCAGTAACTTGGACTAGACCAAATTTCAAATTAATAGGTTTCCCTCAAGTCTCCTAGCAAATAGTACAATCCCATATATTTCCACATATTGCCACAATGCTACGGCGCGGCAATTATGCCAACTAAATCTAAATGTTAACCTTGGCCAATAGAGGGTCCAGTACTTGAGTGCTTTCTTTAATTGTTTCATTAGCTCCGTACAAATTCAAGCTTGTTTGCCGGGTTGCTTTGCCAGGTTTGCTAGGACAGTTACGTCAATAAAAATTTGTCAAATTTCGGTTGTCTTCTATTTTATAGCCTAAATTATAGTGTTATTCTCGACCAAATAGAATGGGAAACGGCTTCTATTTTATAAGCTAACGATTAGATCAACCGTGAAGGGCACCACGAAACGTTGAATTAAATCGATAATTAACATTTTTAGATTTAGATATGTTTTTCATCAAGTGTATTAGTGCTGCTTTTTGTAGGTTTTGGCCAATCAGTAGGGGGGGGGGGAATTTGAAGGAGGGGAGGGTAAATTCAATACATGTTCCGTGTACATTTCTAGGTCAGTTGAAATAAATGTATGAGTGGTTTCTTTTTTGCAGCTGTCATTTCTTGGGCACAGATGTCTCATCGGCTCGTTTCTGGTTTCGATCTTGGTTAGTGGCATTTTCATAAGCCATAATTTTTGGTCATTTGTATCTTAGTCAGAATAATTATGCAAATTCTGGTAGCTAGCTTCTTTTGGTATGTAATTTACCCTTTCCTCGCATTTCCAAACCATCCAATCCAGATCACGACCTAATCAACGGTTCGCTCGCCGGCAGCTCCAAAGATGGCGACGAGGAGGAAGAGGACGACGGACTACTGGGTGGTGGCGCCACTGTCGACCTGGACGTGGACGTGCCCGTGTCGCCGTACTTGGCCGGCGTCGGCGAGGACATGGGGGCCGACGGGCCCTGCTTTCTGGGCGCGTCCGTCGGCGGCGGTGGCAGCGGAGGCAACAGCGATGGAGGGCCGTCGCGGAAGCGCTTCCGAGGGGCCGGGGTCGAGGCGGACGACGATGACGATCAGCTCCTCGTCAAGGTACGTTCCGTCTAGTTCAGTGGGTATAGCAACACACTTCTGAACGGGTGGTCCCGGGTTCGATTCCCGGCGAAGGCGAAATGGCGAAAATGTGCCGCTCACATATTGCCTGAGGAACACGAAAGGTACAAATACAATTACAATATATATTCACAAGCAGTCCCTTGGAGGGGACTATGGCAGGGGTTAAAAAACCAGTTATGGATAAAGATGGGGTTGTCCTATTTTAACAGACTCTGCGTTTAAGACACTGGTGCCGTTGCCGACACACTCTGGGGAAAATAAGAATTGGGGTCACTACAGTGAAGGAAATTTCCCCATTAAAAAAAATAATAAATTGCACTTAGAAATGAGAATCGTGAGGTGTCTACAAGAAAAAAACCTTAAGAGTTGTTTTGTGACTAATGTTGCCCAATGCCGTTGCAGGACTTATTGCGATCCATCCACCGCGGCATCATGGGACGTCTGAACGGCCTGGAGAAGAAGGTGGAGGCCGTGTCGGAGCACTGTCGGGGACTGGAGCGGAAGGTGGAGGCCGTGGAGGCGCAGCTGCGACTGAACCGACAGGCGGGCGGCGCTGGTGGCGCCACCTGCAAGCCCATCGTCATCGGCGCGCCGCCCAAGACGATAACCACGGTTAATGGGAAAGGTGAGACATGAGTGATCTTTTTCAATTTCTTGCGACTCTGATTAAAATTGTGCTCGAAACCGTAAACTGGGGCTCGAAACTGCATTCTGCAGGGTTCATATAATCACCAGGAAAGTCGGAAAAATTGTTTTTTCTTGAAAAAACGTACAAATTAATAAAAAGTCTGATTTTGCAAAATGTGAAGGTCAAGTAAATCTGAAGTTCAAAACGTGATTATTACCATCTTTGGAAACAAAATAATTATTCGAAATCTTTAGTTGAGGCCACTTTGCGGCAGAAAAATAAATATTTTAACCGTCTCACATGGCGAGGGCCTTGTGAGACGGTTGTCAACTGTTGACACGGCTGACATGCATGTTGGCCTCAATCAACCATTCCCTGGAAATATTTTGTTTCCAAGAAGTGTAATTATTACTCACAACTCCAAAATTTGCATGACTTTCACATTTTGCAAAAAACTAAAAGTTTTTGCCATCTCGTTCATCTACATCGTTCCGGTTCGGTGTCTGTGCTCATCAGCTTTCGAGTAGAAAAAATCAGTCAATTTTCTGAAAAATAAATATATTTTTTTATTTTTATGAATTTCTTTATGCAAAATTCGTGCTGCGGACGCTCTTATGTGTTACTGCTGCAATAATATCTGGCGACTATAGTTTGTCCTGGAGAAAAAAGGGAAATTATTTATTTTGGTGAGGGGATCACAATAAGTCTAGGAAACTGATTTTCATTTTTAGTGTAAACCCTAAATTGATGATTATTATCTTGTGGATTTTCACAACAATTACGCAAGCGGAAGGCTTGAGAGCTGAGTGAAAGAATACCGTCACACTGCATTAGAATTCACTACCCTTGCCTAATAGTAAAGTTGAGTATTTGGTATTTGATTGCAGTGTCTGTGCCGTATTTCTCCAACGGGGTGAGACTGGTAACTCTTAATGCCGAGGGTAAGCACTCACACCAGTCTGCTCTTGCATTGTAAAGATGAAAGGACGATGGTTTGGATTGAAATTCTATTACTTTTTCTTATTTTAGAGGACTTTCCCGATGGAACATGGCTGGGAGACTCGAATTGTCCTCACCGTCGCGTAAGATGCCACATCACCCCTAGGTAAATAAGAAACTGATTCTTGAATTGTCATTCGCGTAGTTGATCGAAGGATCAATTTTATGTTTCAAAATATTTTATTGTCAACGAATATTTGGGGGCACTAAACCTGGCTTTAAAAGTAATGACGTATGTAATTCATTTTTTTATGTCAATTAGTGATCTCAAATCAATCGAAGATGGGTCTCACACCCCGGAGAAGATGGCCCTGACCCTGTTGGACTTCTTGTTCGACCGGGAGACGCAGGCCTGCTCCAACATTTCTGGTCAGGGAAAGCAGGGCAAGAAGCAGCTGGATCCCTTGTTCATCTTTGGCATTCGATGTAAGTGTATCGAAGACGCACTTGTTTTGTCAATCATCGTTTTCTCAAAACAGTTAAACCTTTCAAATATCAATTCAAGTGTGGTCACGCGTCCTTCTATAATACCCAGTTAAGAGAGGGGATACATAACGAGAGGGACAAGATCCGGTGCAGCGCCGGAAAAGAGACAAACTGAGTTTTGGCAAAACTGTTGCTGTATAACTGAGATCCTCGTTTGCTGTTTTATTTCG
>JAUJYS010006577.1:0-10221 GCA_033995665.1 Melogona broelemanni | reverse complement strand
TGTGGGTAACTTTGTGGTTAGCGCCATTTTTTACGTGGTTAAGGCTGGGTAACTCTCCGTGCATACGAGCATAAATACTGTATGTCAAAAGTTAAACTGCTGCCTGTCCTCGGACAGGCTTAAGCGCTAGTTGGGAATATTATTAAGCTTTAACTAGCGCTAATGCCTGTCGGAGGACAGGCATCATTTTCGCAGGTTCCATTCCAATATTGCTACTATCATGACGTCCCAGTTTGGCCTGTGCGTCACAGAGACGCCTCAGCTGCGCATTCAGGATTTTGCACGCACAAGAATTTGTGCACAAAAAATGGCGGAAAACTCTTGTTCTATTACATAGGTTTAGGAATTTAAAGACTTCATGGGTTTGTCTGCATGGGTTTAAACAATCGAAGATGCCTGCTTATGTATCGAGCAAAGACGTCGATGACTCAACCAGACTCAACTCAGTCTTAACCCAGACTTAACTCAGTCGGCCAGACTCAACGCATTTATGCGATACATTCACAAGAATAATATTTTCAGAGATTAACGCAAGATGGCACACGAGCCAAATTCGGGCTCTTCATTCGTAATAGATATATATATATACAATGTATATATATATATGTTCGATTTCGGATTACCCCGCCCGCTGGGTGTCTCTCTGGAGAATGCCAATTTGAAATCGCATCGGCGACGGCAGTAGTAGTAGTGGTGGCGTTGGTTGGCGGCTTCGACGACGTTGCACTCAGATATAGGCGGCCGGGCCTATCTGGAAATCCGATTAGAGAATTTTTAGTCTCCCCTCTCTTGGCTCGAATTAACGAGGGATGTGGTGGTGGGAGATTGGGGGAGTTTGAGGTGGCAAGCGCGGGTTAGAAGAGATAAATACGAGCGAGCCTGGCGACCTCGCTTATCCGAATCGTCCAGAAGCGGAAACGGATTTTATATGGCGACGCATTTGCTGCGACTTCCTCGTGTAGACGGGGTCCACCGAAATGAATATCGGATGGTAATTAATTGCGTCTGCCGTTTTGTCAACAAATCACACACACTGGTTGATGTTGTTTTCCGTTTTGCAAGTCTTGAATTGCAGCAAGATTCCTTCTGTCTCTTGCCGACAGTTCAAATCATTTCCATATTCTGCGCGTTATCGATAGCCAATTAAATGTGTTCTCTGTTGTTGAGTTCTCTTCATATCAATATTTTTCAAATCATCCGTTGTCAATGTCGAACATATTCGTTAGTTTGAAGTAGGGTCGGACATTTGAGTAGTTTTTGCATTGTTACTGTTACAGTACGATTCGTTTTAATAAAATTGTGAAAACGTAGAAGAATAATTTAAGATTTATAAATACGATTGATTGAAAGTGACTAAATTGATTGAATTTTGTAAATAAGAAATTTTGCAAAATAGTTCTCCTAATAGTTCCGCATCTGAACAATTTCGAATAAGAGTTCAGCAACTTTGGTTTAAATTTATCTCAAATGTATGATCAGTCACTGACTACACAGTACATAGCTGACTCTAAAAAATAAGTTGAAAGGGCATTAGTTAAACCGAGATTGAATGAACAGATTTGGATCTCAAATTGCCAAGCTAAAAGGGTGTCCATAGTCTCGAATGCAACACCATTTGCATAATGGCTGCATTTCTGCGTCGATTTTCACCATTCACTTTACCCATGTCGAAGCATGTTACGGCAGACCGACCAAAGAAACCATCTAAGTGCCAATCCTTTCGCCAAAATGAGTGTTCAGCCTCCTTCCTCGTCACGGACGGCCGCAGCAGGTGCGAACGGTAAAAAAATCCGTCCGGGCAGGAGGGTGAGGGTGCGATGCCTGGCACGGCTGGGTGCGCATGTCCGACGCAGGTTCGCATAATCGAACTCGATTCCGTGGCCGCAAATCCGACTCCTGGCGCGCGATGCAACGCCCCCTACCTTTCGCCCAACACACCCCTCACCCACCCACCACCACACTTGCCCCCTGATCGCCTCGCTGTGGCCTCTCTCGCTCAGCTCGAGCGCGCATGGAAACGCACGTAGCCGCCAGGGGTCTGACAGGAGATGGAAGAGAGGAAAAAAAAAAACCGTACTGCGAATTTCGTGCAATTACGTCACCTGTGTTGCTTTCGTTGTTTTTTCCCCTCCTGAGTTCGAATTGGTTGCCGTCGTGCTTGTTAACAAACCTGTATCTGCTTCGAACGTTCAGCGTGTTGTGATGAGTTAACGGTATAACCGGTAACAAGAAAGATGTTCATATATATTTTTTCAATTTTTCTAATCACAACGGTAGATTCTGTGTTTCTCTTGTTATTTGATATGATAGTCTGGTGAGGGCACATTTTTACCAGTATCGAGCGTTTTTTTGCTGTTGAATATAATACGAGAACAAGTAATGACAAAAAAACTCCATTTTTCAGGAAAAAACCCTTTTATTTTAGAGATGCGGACAAAAAAGAAAAAATTGCCGGGATTTGAACTCGCGACCATTAGTTTGTAAAGCCAGTACGCTAGCGATTAGGGCAAATGAGCCACTATGACGTCACTCGCTCGCGTTAGCAATTTTAATATTGAAACGAATTATGAAACGCAACCCCAGAAACGAATACTAACTGCACGTGAAAATGTCATAAATAGAGATGCATGGTTAGAAAATAGTCGATTATCTCTTTGGTTTTTCTAGAATTTCTAGAACTTTTTCCGCATTGCAGACTTCCTCGAGCGTCATGAATATTTGATACTGTACATGAAAATGTTCCACGCGTTTTACCCACCAAGAAAAGTTCAGGTCTTCAGGACAAACGCAAACTGGTCAAAAATAAGTGGCAAAAAGTTGAAACAGACAAACAATCAAGATGCAAGTCATCTTAATATAAGGTTTTTTTTAAAGTGGGCCGATGAACACTGTATTTTTTCTTATTTATCTATTATTATTATTATTATTAATATTATTACTATTTTGCAATTTCCTGCCAAAATGTGTGGCAGTCCTATGGTTATTCATTCATAGATTTCATTGATTGTCTGCTTAACGCAATTATTTGAAAGCTTATCTTGTAGTCATTCGTGATAGATAGTTGTACGAGTTCGGGTTCATTAATTCACTATGGAGTGGACACATTCGAAAGCGTCGGTTCATCTCATCGTGTGGCATTGAGTCTCACCGTGTCGTCTAGAGTTCGGGGTGCAGAGTGAGAGTTTCTAATTAAATTGAATAATAGAAAACAAAGCAAGAAAAGGTGATGAATCTTTGAGAAGTCGTCTGGTTGAAATTTAAAATCTGTCAAAGTTATAATTAGAATCGAATTTTTAGAGCCGTTTGATTTTTCGCGAATTCGCCAAGGGGTGCTGTGTCGAGTTGTTTTCCGGTGATAGTGCGACCCCTTCGGTCGCCTGGCTTCGCTCCGTCGGCCTCGATCGCGCGCACGCATTGGCAACGCGTGCTATGCGAGCCAATGACGTGAACGGCGGGCCGCGCGCGCCCGACAGCGAGTGCTATAGACTCGGGAGAACGAAAGAGAACTCGCGCTGCCGATAAATTCACGCGAAGAGCGAACGACGCGACGGAGATAAAAAGTAAGCCTCGGCACGTGGCGATTGGGGAGAACCGGCGCTGTTCGGAATGGGGATGGAGGGTGGCGCCGTCGCCGCCGACTCTGCCGCCTGGGTTTGGGGTTGTGCCTCGGCGGAGGGATGGGGGTAGGGAGAGCGAGAGAGTTTTCGATGGGACGCCCGTGCGTGCGTGTGGGCCCAGGGGGAGCCTGAGCGAAGGCTGTGGCGCCGGCGCCGGCGCATTTGTTTGTGGCTCGTTGCCTCTGGTGAGTCGGGGTCCGACCCGGGCACTTGTCCTGGGGTAACCCACAGAATCGTTATTATTTTTTCATCGTTTCGGAAAAACAAGGTTGATTTTCCTCCAAAAATTGTCTTATTTAAGCGTACCGTACATTTTTTAATATTTATATTATACCACCATATCGTGAAACGGCAGTGATGCAAGGTACAAGATTAACAAGTGTGAGCATTTCCACAACTTCGAAAGAACCACGGCATCGGGTATTTTTTCTTCTTTAAATAGTACGTACCGATGGCTCAGTGGGTATGGCATTATCCTACGGAGCGGACGGTCCCGGGTTCGATTCCCGGCGCAGGCTTTCGCTTATTCGACGAGCCTGGGGTACTGGTGTCAACCCTGAGCTTCCATTAGGGAGTCCAAGGCTTAGGGGTGGATCCCCGGCAGCCTGGCTATACCAGCTGCCATTCCCTTCCCTGGCCCTCGCATATCGCCATAGCGACACGAGAGGTAGTAATCCTGTAGTGATTAGCACTACGGTGATTTAAAAAAAAAATCTGTTTATTCAAATATACTTGAACAGTATTGTTTCGTATAACTACACTTGTTAGTTATACTGGCGCAGAACGTCGGGTTGTGGTAATTACATTCAAATATACTGGACGATGCGTTTACCCCTTCACCTCGACAACAAAGCGACATGCGGTGAAGGAAACAAGCAGTGGCAGAGTTCATCTGAATGACAAATTGATTTAATATCGAAATACATGTAGTTTAATGACAAATTCGACCTGTAACCAATCTCGACTTTTGACTATTATTTCGCAACCCCATTATTTGCAATTCGATTATTTTTTAATTTAAAAGGTCATCGCCTCATTTCGTAACGGCGATCTAAATTAACTTATTCTTTGAAAACTTAACTGGAAAAGATACTCTATTTTTCAGCGTTGGAGGAGCGGGCTGAAAGTATATTTTTCGCCCGGGGCGTAATTTTATCGAGCTTATTCCCTGCCGAGGCACCGGTATCTCTGGGAACCCAGTTCGAGTACCAGAGGCGGCACGTATGCAGGTCGCGGAGTTGGTCGCCGGGAGGCGGAGAAGTGGAAGGGAGGAGGGTTTGTAGAATGTTGGGTAGATTGGAAAAATATTGGCGTTCGTTTGAAATGTAGGTTGGACCTTGGCGTCGCCAAATTGTTGTTGTCGGCGCCGACCCACCCTTTTTTGCCACTTCATATATCCATCATGCGACCCACGCCGGCCTGCTTGCTTGCTCTGTTTCCCGACTCTATATTCTGCGTGTCCCGGATTGAGGCCCGACCCGAAATATCGACCCGAATGCGCCGCGCTAATCCTTTTTTGTCCCAGAAAAGCAGCGCATGGTGCAATCAGTCTAACACTCCGTTGAGCGCGAAGTGTAGTCAAAAACCGGGTTACCGTATTTTTAGGGCGTGCTAGACGCAGTCTGAAGATTCCATACCAGAGCCATCCATTCGGCGCATCGCCCGCTTCGTCCTCACTGGACACAGTTCGCACCGAAAAAACCGAGGAAAATCATGAAGAAATTAACCGATTAAAAATATTAACTAGTTGTACAGCAGTACAGGCTGCAATATATTTTTCCGTCCTCCATTGCGGCTTTTGGTATGACATAGCCGGACCATTATCCGCAAGGGAATACTTTCTCATGCGGCAGTAATGCAGTGTTGAAGCAGTGCAGACTTGATCGCAATGAAATAGTCAATAAACCATATAGTACGTTTATTTCATTCAATCAATTTTATTCAATGATATATTTTATTCAATCTGTTAATTTTCAATTATATAACCAGACCTGCGACGCTCGTGTGGCGTCAGAGATATTTAAATGTCAGCGAATCGTCGGCTCGCTGATTTGTCGAACATAGCCACCCCACCCCGTTCATCTCGTATGCGGTCTCCGGTCGAGAATTGACAATGTTTATGGCACTCCGATGCCAAAGACATGAAATACTGCGTGTACACAATAGACGTCAACACATGAATATACAAGTACAATCGCATTTAGCGCATACCGTGTTTAATCCCGGATAAACACATCCCGCACATACAGCAACCTGTCCACGCAAACCTGGTGTAAGGGTAGTGTGATAAATTTGATGTACAATCAATCGCTTTGTAACAATGAGTTTTCTGTATATGTAGGCGTTGATCTATACAGATAACTCAAAACTGGATGGTGAATGATTTTACCTGCGAATAAAAATACAAATTTCTTGTTATTTTCTGTTGCTATTAGTAGCAGTCGCAGTTCTTACCGAATACAAAAAATAAATAATTGTTTTTTGAAATCGAGGTGCGCCATTCTCAATATCAGACTAACGATTTCACAAGAAACTCTCGAAATCTTTCCACTATTCTCTTTTGCGTCGTGCCTACCTGAGAGAATGAAAGGCAAGTCAATGCCACCTGCGAAGTCTGGTTAGAACACAGACTATAGATATTTGTTTCGAAAGTATCGGAATAATAATCGTGAAGGTCTATCGCACTTTCATACACCGGCGAAAAGATATAAACACATAAATGTTGTACAATTATCTACCACGCATGACTATAAGAAACGCTTTAAGTTCAGTACGTTAAGTGGACAATGTACTAGATATAAACACCCTTTGGCCTTTCACGCAAATGAATAGACGAGAATTGTATAAAGGGTCGAGGCATGGGAAATATTTCACATCAGACCGCTTTCGCACCGTCTAACCATGCACCTCTTTGAAGCGCTTGCTCCGTGACTGTGGACGTATATGCGCAGCGTTCAGTTTCGCAATGGCGGCGATGCTTAGTTCTTCAGCCCGCCCGACTTCCGGTAGCCGACTATCGCGCCTCGCTGCTATCGGTGACATCAATCTCGCAGCAGCCCCCGCACTGTATGTCCCTCCTCCCCTCCCCCTTCGAAATTGACGGCCCGCCCAGCCCAACTCCCCGTGCACGAACCTGTATTTCCCGCGCCCCTTCTTTGTGTTGCGAATGCCGCCACCCACGCGTTGCCGACGCGAGTCAGGTGCAACCCCCCTCCCTGCCTCTCATTCCTCTCTATACAACTTCGTGTAGTCAGGTTGCCCTTCGCGTGCGCCATTCTAGCCATGCGCCTGCAGCGGTTCCCAAACTTTATTTTTCAATTGCAATTGTGTACTTTTATCTTTGGCAAATCCAATTCACTTATCGGGTGGTCGAGAGGGATTGGGCGTCTTGTCTTGGAATCTGAGTTGGAATGCGTGTTCGAGCCCGGGAAAGGATTCGTATATTTGCTGAGACATTGGTGGGCGACGAAGTGTGTTGGGTAGGAATCGAACGGAAAAGATCCATTCCTAGGAACTGGTTCCAATTTTTAGAAACTTTAAAACGCCTAGGTTCTTTTATTTTTTTAGGGACTGGAATTGGAACGGGAACTGGTTCCTTTTTCCATCGGAGGAACGGGAACTGGTTCCTTTTTAAAAAAGAACGAACCCATTACTGGCGACCAGCCACAAAATTAGAACTCAAAATCAGGAAGTGATCAAAAGAGCAGAAACCGTTGATAGGAAATGGACACCGTGTTGTTGACATTGTCATAACTAGTACCCATTCGTGAGTTCGAACGGGATTATTGTTATTGGGTATCGGCTGACATTACCAGTGGATCACGTTGCACGTTCGTTTTCACGAAGCCAGTTAATGGCATCATATCAAAGGTGGATACAGATTATTGTAAAAGGTTCCTGAAAAATAACGTTGGTTGCGAATTGTCTTGGCACAGACAGTTTGAGGACATCCGCGACTGAACCGGGCGGTTTTGCTGTGTCCACCCTTGTGTCGGGGCCGAAAAGAACGTCTCGCGCTTCCATGGTTGGTAGTACGTAGCTAGCCATGACGCAGCAGTTTGATTGACTGCGAAAAAGAATGGCTGCCGGGGACGGGAACGAAAAAGGGGGAGGAGCTACCGCCCATTCCATTCGCTGTCAGCCGCGTCTCGAGTCTCGCTCGTTTTTACGCCATTTTTTTTTTGGTCTCCCACCGCCAACCTCCCCTGCGCAGCCCCGATGCATTCATATATATATACGATGCCACGTTGGCTATACATGTTATATGTCTATGCGCGCCTATGTTGTACGAGCCTGTATACAGCATAAGGTTTTTGGAAGAACAAAACATTTTCGGTTTTCTATACTGGTGAACGTGCAGGGTTTCCCCTCTTCAATACAAACGCACTGCTATGTGGCTGCTAAAAAAAGTTTTGAAAAAATCTACCTGGCTGTTGTTTTATCTTATTGAGACCCCCTGATGCATGTACTCTGGAAATAAGCTATCCGAAAGAGACTCTTTAAAAATAAAAGGTTAGAGGCGCCCGTTAACATTGATTACCAGCAGCCGCTCAAGAAGCAAGTGAATTGTGGCCAGTGTTGGGTTAGGTCTTATTGAAAAGGAAGCGGTTCCCGTTCCTCTGATGGAAAAGGAAATAGTTCCCGTTCCAGTTCCTCAAAAATTAAAAATAACCTAATCGTTCCTAAGTTGATCAAAAAGGAACCAGAACTTTTCCGTTCCGTTCCTACCCAATACTGGCCCTGCTCAGACGTTATTTTATTTTCGTTTTCTTCCAATTTTGATGCGAAAGCATTCCATGAGAATAAGAGTGCCTAATTTTGGAGCTGGTCTCTCAAGAGGATATAACCCCCATAGATATTTCCACCATTGTTTAAAAACATTGTCTACTGTAGCTTGTGTGTCAGTTTCGTACACTGTTTCGCAAAGCTGTAAACTTTTTACATAATGAGCAGAATCGCGGCGTGGTTTTGTTATTGGTGCTTGTTATATGCTCGTAGAATATCGTTGGATGGCAAACACATTTTCTTTCTTAGAAATACCACACCTGATCTGTTTGCTGGCAACAAGATTCTTGACATATTATTTGTTGTGATCAACACCAACAATAAACAAAAATGTTCATTTGATGATACATTCTTCGCAAGGTTCTCTCTACACAACACCTAGTGAAAACTGCAAGGTGCCAATAGGCTGGTTGGCTGACTGGCTGGTCTCGGTTTGTGTTAGATGTTGGAGGGTAAGATAGGGGGAGGGGATGGTATTCTCCCAACTGGTCGTCCCCCCTGTTTACGGCCCAGCGTTGCTATCGCAGGTCGGTCGTGTGTGTGCGTGTCGTCAGCACAAGTGCTCGAGAGGGAGAGAAACAGCGCTCTCTCGTCGTTTGTCGTTGAGGTGTTTGTTGCTGGCGCCAGCAGGCTTTGAACAACGTTGAGCCGGCGACGGTGCCACGACAGCGCCACGCTGCGGAGGATCGAGTCACTTGTCAATGTCGTCTGGTGGTTATTATTTTTTTAAAAACTGATTACCGATCAACATAGCACTCCGTAACTTTGGCGCGCGCACCAAGCAAGAGAATGGGTATTTCCAGTTCTCGTCGAAAAACACTTGAAAATCTATCGCAACAGCAATCGCTAGAAATGGTACCATTGAATTACTAGCGGGCGCATTATATTGTCAATGGTCGGTCTGTACCGTATCTTGACACGGATGACACGTTTCTATTTCGTCAGTCCGACAACATACGCGCGTGCACATGAGATATGACATTGCCTGCGTACGTGCTCTCTCGTTTGAATTGGAACACCTGTGTTGCATAGGATACCAAAAAATTCGAGAGTTAAATATTTTAACGTATTTTTAAAAGATAATATGTTCTTGCGAACCTGAGCTACCCGATATGTCAGTCGTCGAGAATCTTGATTTTGGTGAAGGTCTACTGGTAAAATGTGTGGTATGAACTGAGCGAGCTGATTGTATGAAAGTCTGTAAAAATAGTTTCAGCTTGGCAAGTCAGTCTTTCCACGTAATCTTGCATGATCGAGTAAAGCACTTTTTTCCCTTCTGAATCTCGATGCAATATTCTCATTTACTTGACAGTGTATGTATTTATTTTTTGCTGCTTTTAGACGGCAACTGTACGCGTGCGGTGAAGCTAATTGTTTTTTTTGTGCGTCTGCGTTTGCTTTTTCCACGCCCATTTCTATCGAAATTCACCAGACGTCTTATCGAAGAATATACATGTATATCTTCATGAGACCCCCGATCATGATGAAGTTCATAGATTTATTTGCCCAGATTCAACGTAAATGTTCGCATGACATGCCTGAATAGAACCAAAAAAAAAATTTGCGTAATCAGCGGTGCCTTTATCACCAATTTAGCTAGAAATGATCGATCTTTAAATGTTCGCTAATCCACCAACGAATACGCCACCAAAACTGTCGTGGGCGCCTGCGTTGACTACGTTTTTTAAATGTACGTGCGTGCTCGGTACACGTACAGCATAAGAAGTCTCCGGAGGTGTAAACCATCGCTCTGATAACACAATGGTGGCATGTTGCCTTCTGATCCTGCTAACAAACTTGTTTATTTTATTTTTTATTT
>JAUJYS010006576.1:0-10222 GCA_033995665.1 Melogona broelemanni | reverse complement strand
GACTGCTTCTGCCGGGAATCGAACCCGGGACCACCCGCTTAGTAGTCTATGACTATAGCCACTGTACCACGGGGTACAGTTGTGTTTTAGGAGCCCTCACAAAAAAATGTTTTTTGTCCTTGATGAAGGAGAAGAATGGCAACAGTTAAAAATCTGCTTGAATTTCTTTTAATATTATTGTATTTTTTTCACGTACATCTCTGTATTAAAATAAATTCAAGCTGATTTTCAACTGTTGCCGTTCCTATCCTTGGTCAAGGACTAAAAAAATTTTTCGCATTTACTATGTTCAGTTAAAACCATGTATCTGTAAGGATTTTGAAAGCAAAACAAAAAAATAATGATTCATTGATCATATCACCAGCTGCCAAATAAAATCAGTAATATTTATAAGTAAAAGTATAATAAGCAAAAAAGAAGGGAACACAAGGCATTCATATAATTAAAACGCCGAAATTTACGTCGTGCTTGGACTAAATCAAATTGTCCTCGCGAACTATTTTTTTATTTTTGCAATCTCGTCAATGCCAAAGACACGTTTATTTTTAACATTTGGTCGTTTAGGATGTGCTTGAGGCCATCAATGCTTTATATTTTCTATCCTAGTCGTCGTACACTATTATAAAAATATTTAGAATTTACGTCAATTTTCCACAAGACGGTGCCCGAAGTTATGATCAAGATGTGATTTTTATTTATTTTGTACATCACCTTTTTTCAATCTTAATTGTATAGGTAATGAAATTTGTTTTTTGTCCCCATTTTTGGATATCAAATGGTTACACCCAATGTATGATGTTATTCGTAATTTTTATTTTCTGTTCTCGTTTGTGGTTTTCTGTAGGGCAACTACGTGTTCAAATCGGACGATCAGCTGGACAGTGTTGTGCCCGAGTACGACACCATTCTCTGTCTGAGCATCACCAAGTGGGTCCACCTCAACTGGGGCGACGACGGCCTCAAGAGGTTTTTCAAACGAATGTTCAAGCATTTGCGACCGGGAGGCCGAATGATTCTCGAGCCGCAGAATTGGCGATCCTATTCCAAAAAGAGTAAGAAAGTGGCGGTACGTATTGTGAGATATTAGCACGCTCCCTTGGGAGCTTTGAAACAGGATCGCTTGACTTGCCTTTTGGGGATAAAATTATTTAAAATGGATGTAAAACTCAAGTTTAGAATTTTTAATGAAAACGATCCGTTTAGCTCAGTGGGTATGGCAATAGACTGCTGAGCGGGAGGTTCCGTGTTCGATTCTCGGCGCAGGCTTTCGTTTATTCGATCCTGAGGTACTGGTGAAAATGTGCTCTTCACATATTGCCTAAGCGAAGGTTACATAATCTGCTGCAGTAGTATTCACTACAATGATGATTTATCATAGATTGTTCATTTTTTTTAAAATGCATGGCAATAATTTAATCTAAATGTAAAACCGTCACGATTATAAAACCCTGCTTTTTGTCTCTTCCTCTACAGCCAATTTTAACTCAAAACTATAATCTGATCCGGCTCAAACCGGAACAGTTCACCGAATATCTGCTTTCCAAAGAAGTCGGTTTCAGCACATGCGAAGCGATCGAAACACCCTACAACCAATCCATAGGTGAGAAAGAGTCTATCATTATTTTTTAAACTACTTCAACAGCAATATTAATTAAATAATTGAATTCTTGAAGATCCTGACCATGAAGGATAGAGACGGCAACGTATGAAGTAATGAATTGGTTCATATATTTTAATATATAATTGTATAGCAATATATAATTATATTAATAATAATATATCAATATATAATATATTGATGGTGATAATGCATATGCAGGGTTGCTCATTAAAAAATAGCCCCCTACAAATTTTGTTATATTTTCTTTAATATCCAATCAATTCGTGTTTTTTTTTTAAATGATAAAAATAGAAATGATAATGATAGACTAATAATATACTAGCATTTTGGCTATTTTTACCTTTTTTAATTGTTTGCTTTAGCTTCCATGCACGCTGAAAGGCGCGCGCGCCATTTAGCAAATGACGCACAATTACGTGCGGAACAGCAAATTCGAGTGCAAAGCTAAGATAATCGATTGCAATCATATTATTTAAAATTTCCAACAAAAATATTTGGAATTTAACAATAATTTGATCTCGGAATAATAAAACAAGATTTTCGTCTGAAATGCTTCAAGAAAGTGAATGCAATGCCAAATTAAAAATTGAGCAAACAAGGTTGCAATTCGGTAACAACTTATGCGATTGTACCCGGTACGATGCGATTGGTATATTAAACCAATTTCATTGTTTCATTGATTAATATATCGTCTTAGTCTCTGCGTAGACAAATATGATTTGGTATTTTATCGGGTACATGAAAAAAATATATTTCAGTAAAATGAACATTGGGTGAAACACTAAATCACAAAAATGACCGCAGGCTGCGGCTAAACGGCCAATGTAAGCAATTAAGTATTTAAAAAAATCAACGTTTTGCTTAACTCGTTGCTAAAGTTCGTCAACGTTCACTCGGCACGCCACGAGTTCTAAATTTTCATTCATTACTAATGCTCACGCTCAGTACAACAAAATTTGTAGGTGTTTGGTTTTTTATGAGCAACCCTGTACATATACAAAATATTGAATAGATGTATTAAAATATATGAACCAAATTCATTGCATCATACACACGTGTGTATGTTGACGTCTCTATCCTTCAAGAACTCAATTATTCAACTAATATTGTTACTCCAACGGCTCTTAAATAAAATTATTACGTTATTATAACAACTTTAATAATTATAAACTTTTACACTGGAGTCGAACGCTTTTCTTTGTCCACCCCAACTACTAATAAATTATTCCTTTTTCAGAACTAAAACACTAATTATTTTCTTGTTTTATTATTTGATCAGGATTCCAGCGTCCCATGCAGTTGTTCACTAAGAGCGAGTCGAGTCCATCTAGCACTCCATCCGAAGCGCTGCGAGCGTCTCGCAACAATTCGCCCGGCAAAGGAACCACTCCGACAAGCATGTAGCTGAGTGTCCCCCGCGAGGGCCAGTCCTGATTTGGGATGGCTGGGACGGTGTTTGTGGTGTGAAGAGACAGTTAAAAGGCCTTACCGTGTAGCGAGTATCTCTCGTTTACATGAGGATCCCGCTTGAGCTTACATATATATACACAACCATCGCATATTTTTTTTCCCCGCCACCTTGTTTATTGTATATCTATGTCATCGGAAGGATAAAGCTCTCATCTTAACGCGATTGGAATTTCCTGGTTTACAGACTGGAAAGCAGATCTAAAAAAATATTCTATCAGCTGTCAAAATAAATTGAAATCCAATATTCTGAGAATTTCAGTTTAGACAAATTTAAGACCTACTGTCTAATTTTTTAATGCAGTATTCTTAAATTTGTAGGCTACGATTTGCACATCAATATGCAACCCGTGTATTTATGCATGTTGCATAATAATAATTAACGTGGTGCATCATTGCGATCGTCAGCTGTCTTTGCAAATTTAAATTTAAATTATTATCCAAATTGAAATTTGCGGATTTTCATTTTTTTGTTTTAAACAAATGCCGGTTAACAAACAAGGATAGAGATATAACTTGTTTTTTTCCCTGAAACCTAATGAGAATCCGTTATCCCGAAGATTTTCGTTAAGATGAGAGGTTTTTGTTTTCGTTACTCAACATTTCGTGCCACTTTGTCAGTGAGAAAAACCGCCACGTTCGATAAATGATTTTTTTTTACTCATTTCCAAATTTCTGCCTTTATTATGTATTTTAAAATCGGGGTGCTAGTAAAAGGCGAGCAAGCGGACGCTTTTTATTTAGTGACATCAATGTGTAGCATATATCAACAATCAATTTGCCCTGTACATGTTAAATAAATTTTGTTGCATCGATTAATAAATACTGTATTCGTTAATTGAATTTAAGGCCATGAATTTACTATGTTTAATTAACTTTATTCTTTTTTCAACTCTTTTATTTTTGATATGTGATTTTTATTGAAGAGTATATTTGTGCAAATTTGTGAGAAAATAATTATTTTAGAAATACCGCCATTGGATTATTTTATGCGGTGAAGCGTTTATGTTGATATTAAGCGCTTTATCCAAATTTGTTCCTAAAGTCAACAAAGTTACGGTCATCACGGGCGTTGGCGCCATTTTCCCACTGATTGGGGTCCAACATTTTATCTACTTGTTGATAGTCGTAATTTAGGATAGAGATTCACCAAGGATTCCAGTGTGTTTCTATTCACGAAAGATTCACAAGTCAAAGCGTTGACAGATTCGCCGCTTGGCGTGACTGTTTACAATAGTGTCGGAACCCTTGAATTCAGCCCTGAATGCCCACCGAAGACAGGTTGCCTCCATTTTTCAGGGCGTTCAGCTGCGATTAGGGACTCTGATATGGTCCAAATTTAAAAGAAAGTTTTTCGGTCTTGTCAACCAACAAGGAAATTTGGTTTCCCGTTCTTCTGTCGGTGCTTTTTTTATCGCGAACGAATCAGTCGGCTCTAAGCTGGCCAACAAAGAATACGCCAAAATGGCGGACTATCCCTGCAAGGAGTGTGACAAGGTTTTCACCAAGAGGTAAAGGCCTATCCGATGTTTTTTGGGCCCCATGGTCCTAGACCTAGCTTGTTGATGGGATGAGCATGTTTGCATCGCGTTTAGAACCACATTCTCAGAGTTTTACATGCTTACATTGCTAACACAGGCTCGGTTTTTTCGATCCGCACTCTGCGAATGTCATTGGTGAAGGGGTCCCCAAATTCCATTTGGTTCCCATGTACTCTTGTCACCGAAACAAAACGTACTAGAGAAGACCTGTCAGACGAGTACAAACCTAACCAGTGGCTCAGTGGGTATGGCAACAGAGTATTGAGCGGGGGGTCCCACGTTCGATTCTCGGCGCAGGCTCTCGTTTATTCGAATGATCCTGGGGTACTGGTGAAAATGTGCCCTTCACATATAACACGAAGGGTATACAATCCCCTGCAATGATATTCACAGTGAGGGGAATTTCCCCCCCAAAAAAAGACATACGAGATAAACCCAATACCTGTATATGAATCTTCTGGTCTGTGATCAGCATTTTTTTTATTTTTTTGATATTGTGGTCTTTCAGTACCATTCTACAGTACTAATACGTTATCTCATGTTTCTATGTCACGGTCACCGTGTAGTTACAGTCTCAAACGCCACATGACCAACGTCCACAAGGTACAGCACAAGATCTCTCGTCGAGCGATTCAATGTCCTTACCCGTCCTGCCAGGAAAAGTTCCCCTACATCCCACCCATGAAGAATCACTTGAATATCCATCATGGTATAGCCCTCGTCGACCAGCAGTTGGATTTCTCTTCCATGAAAGGTAATTGTCTCCTGTATTTCCCTCCAGCACTGAGCAACCAAGACATTTAAAGTATTAATTATGGTGATATTGTGGTCAATTTGGCTTTATCGAGTTGGGTGGCCTGACTTTTTATTTTATTTCCCATCCTGTAAGATTTCATGGCGTGGAAGATTGTTGAGGAGGAACGAAGTCACGTGAAATACATCAAGGCTTGCGGCATCCAGCGTCTGCAGGATGGCACGGAGGTTAACCGTTTCAATTGTAATCGTACCGGCATTTACACACCGGAGGGAAAGGTAAAATTATTACTTCAACACTTTGAATAAACTGCAAAGTGGCTGATCAATATGCATCCCCAACCAGCCTCGAAGTAGGTCTATGGCGAGGGTAAAATAACCAGTCATTTAGGAGTCAAATTGGGTCAAATAACCCCCGCCATAGACCCCCAAGAGTCTGCTTGCACGCTTATATATATAACAACTTATATATTTTATGCTACTGTACAAACCTCTCCCCTGGGAGGAATCTGAAAATTTGTCTTAGGTTGATTGGCCTAGGTAGGGATCTTTAACGTGTACTTTGACAACGTACGTACAGGCACGGCTCTCACGGCTTTACTTCCATTGCCAAGTAAGGTACGAGTTTTTCTCGCCCGAAAAATTCGGGAGGTATCGGCCGGTAGTTTGACTCGCTAACCACTAGGCCACCCGGCAACTCTTTTATCTCCCCCAGGGTCTTCGTCGTCTCAAGCGAATTGGCACGTGCAAGATGGGCGCCTCCTGCCCGTCCACCATTACCGCCAACCGGCACTTGGACGACACGGTGACCGTCAACTTCTGCCTGACCCACGTGGGCCACGAAGCCTCGCACAAGAGCAACGTCCACCTGGTGGCGGCGGCCAACCTGTTGCGCGACAACGAAGAGAGCGGCGAACCGGTGTCTGTGTCCGTGCCGCACATCTTCGTGGTGCCCGACGATGTCAAACAGACGTTCGAGCATTTCGACGTGCCGGAAGAGGATGGAAAGACCATGGCGACCGCCCTGCAGAAGGTGCCTATGTCCGATGATGCCTTGTACAACGAGACCTTGTTCAACGAGTCAATGCTCAACGTCGTCTATAAGGTATATTTATTTTTCAGACTGTTAATTTGTATTGCTCATTTTATTATACACATTTTGTCATTATTGGTGTACGTGGGTGTTTTTGAAATGAAAAGCAGTCTGTCAAATCATGTTACCTGATTTTTGTCAAATAAATTGCAAGAATAAATTATCATGAGTATTCATAAAACTGAACATCGTGACGCATGAATCACCACCAGGCGGTGGTGGACTGGCGTGGGGTATGACTAATAAGACAGCCTCAGCATTCCAATCCCCAATACGAACACACACATAGTGCGCAGTCTTTTATGTAAACGATGTTGGCTTCAACGAGTGACTCACGTTACAACATGAGGCGGACTGGCATCTTAAGAACCGCCACCATTCAATTCGGCGGTTTTCTATGGGAGCCTTACAAATTGATTGACAAACTCCAGATAGAATCTCTCCATTGCGTAACACTCGAGCGATTTGTTTAATTGTAAATTAAAAAAAATAATTACGTATTTTATTTATTAAAACAATCGTGGCTTTTACTATAACAGCTGAGACACTGACCAAAAATAATGTTGTTAAAGCTCGGAGTAGATTACAGTATATTCTGTATGAAATTTGCTATGAATTTCTCTACTGAACATTACTTCCACTTACTTATTCAATTTAGAGAAAATGTATTGCGCAATGCCATACTTTTTTTTCAATCGACTATTTGCTGATATAAAAAATAATGAATAATCTACACGGCTCCTAATCAACTCAATTTTAATTCGTTAATAGTTACCAAGTAAACCAACGTACCAATTATTTTTATTTCCTACAACAGCTGACCGACCCCGACATGGCTCTGGCCTGCGAGAAGCTCACCACCGAGCTCCGCCAGCTAGTCGACTCCCCCTGTCTCCAAAGCCGCGAATCCAGCGCCGCCGCCGGCTGGTTCTCCATCACCGACGACGACGACGACGCCGAGGCGGAAGTGGGCGAGGAGAACCGCGACGACAACCCCATCGTCCTCTACCAACCGGAGAACGAGGACACCGGCCCGGACGACATCCTGCCCACCGCCGACGACTTCCTCCTCATCGTCATGAACTCCATGCAGGCTCACCTATTACGAAAATTCGGTCACCAGGGCACCGTCTACCTGGATTCAATCCACGGTCCCGAAGACGGGTACTACTCGGTTCTGTGTCTGTTCGTACTGGATCAGCGTGGACGATGCTTCCTGTGCGCCCTGTGCGTATGCCGTAGGATCGACGCCGAGATTCTGATGATTTTTTTCGATAAGGTGCGGAGCCGAGCCGGTCTGGTGACGGCCAAGGTGTTCATGAGTGATGGGCATGAGTACGTGTTGAGGACCTGGGTGGCCGTGATGGGGGAGGCCGAGCAGTGGTTGCATTCCCTGTGGTGGACGGATGCTACCTGGCGACAGCATCTGCTGTTGTGTATGCGGGTGGATAACGATGCGGCTACCTACGCGGCCATTCATTATCATCTGTGTCGGCTGCTGAAGAGCGATTCGAAGGTCAAGTTTAGTCAGGCGAGGACGGCGTTGCTCAGCTGTATGGTTACCGCGAGGTATCGATCATCGATGTCGCCGACTAAGCGTAAGTTTAAGGGTTCGTGATCGCCTCGAGTATAATTTTTTGATAATATGAATTTTTTGGCGGGGCTTTCCCCGCCAAAAAATTAAAAGGTAAAATTTGGCCAGAATGGAAATTTTTATTTTTGTGACTCTTGTAAAAAGAATTTCGCGCTACATGCGCCCTTTCATATATTCTGTGTGTTGGCTTGCAATCATATAAAAATATATTGCGCTGGGCGTGCTCTTATTTCGAAAGAAGTGACAAATTAAATTACACAGCATACCAATATATCCTGCACTTTTTCGTTTGAGAAAATATTTGGCAATGAGTGGGAAAAATAGAAGTTAGGGAAATTTTACATTTTGGTCAGGGAAATTCTTCGAAAAAAAAATTGCTTTTCAGTCAAATGTTTTTCATTCACATGTTGTTTTTTTTTATTCTTCAATTTTAAAATTTGTTTTGGTCGAGGAAAGTTAGGAAAACTGAATTTCACTTTTCATTTAAACGTACGTACCGATGGCTCAGCCGACGGCCGACGAAGCCGACGGTCCCGGATTCGATTCCCGGCGCAGGCTTTCGTTTATTCGTTAGCCTAGTGTACTGGCGTCACCCCTGAGCTTCCATTATGCAGTCCAGAGCTTAGGGGTGGATCCTGCAGCTGTCATTCCCCATCCCTTCCCTTCCCTGCCCCTCGCACATATCCGTAGATACATGAGGGTGATTTTTAAAAAAATCTATAAATTTTCAGCTTTGATCCCATCGGAAGAGATCGCTATAAAATTACACTAGATCTATTTTCGAATGGTCAACACTTTTGTTTTCATTTGCAGACTTCGAGAAGGTCCTGTGTCAGCAACTGGCCAACTGGGCATGGTGCTTCCGCTCGGCCACCCTCCGCAACCTGGCCGTCCAGATGGAGGCCACTCACGGCGCCATCGCCGAAGTCTGCCGCTCCAGCAGCGGCGTCGACGGCCTCGGACCGTCCCTCTTCGCCCTCTACCAGTACTTCCGACGCCGCAGCTTCGTGTACATGACCGACACCACCCTACGGACCATATCCGCTCGTACCTGCCAGGAGCACCACCGCCGTAGCGAGAGTCTCCTGGCCCGCGCCGAAGGCGTCACGCTCATCCAGCTGGGCGACGATCCCGTATGGCTGGTAGAGCAGGAGGGGGAGAACGCGGCGCCCAGACACACGGTGCAGCTGAGTGCTGCTGGTGAAGCCTGTGCGCCGGGGAAATGCTTCGCGCGGTGTGAGGAGTGCAACGCCTGTATTCACGAGTATGACTGTTCGTGCGTGTCGAGTACGATACAGTGGAGACTGTGCAAGCATATTCACTTTGTGGGCTGTCATCGGCATAATATTCTGACTGAGGAGGACGAAACGGAACCGTTGGTTAAACTGGAGAATGAAGACAGTGAGGAAATGGCGGAGGTGGAGCCCGAGCCTGAGGTCTCGCCGAGTGTGAAGGATATTGTGGAGGAGATTGACGTGGCCTGTCAGGCTATTTGTAGCGATGTGCGGCAGGTGACTGACACGCAGCGGTTGTGTCAGGTAAGGAATGCGTTGCTGGATGTGGCGGCTTTGGCTTCCGCCATGCGGGAGCCGATCGACGGTGGCGACACTGGCGTCAATCAGGTTGATGGGGAGGAGGCCATGATGACTAACGATGGAGTGGAGAGTGTTGCGGAGGGGACGACGACGACGTTGGATCACGATTACTTCATCGCCTGAGGCACTAGAAGATGTTTCATTGTTTTTTGTAATTTCAATGCCAAGTATCTTCCGGTCGATCCTATGTTCCTAAAAAGTCAGCTTTCAAAATTGTCAAAGGTGAAAGGCGTAAGAAAAGGCGTCACCGATCTAAGGCGACATCGAACTAAGGCAATCCTGGCTGTATTAGTAGGTATTAGCTAAGGCGACAACGAACTAAAGCGTCACCGACGTAAGGCGACACTTGAGCTAAAGCGTCAGGTTTGAAAAACTTTTTCTTGTTGGTAGGTTAGGAGATCGTCTTTAGCTCGTTGTCGCCATAGCTCGGTGTCGTCTTAGCTCATTGTCGTATTAGTATCGTAATAGTACGAACACTATGGCTAAGAAGCCAACGGTCCCGGGTTCGATTCCCGGCGCAGGCTTTCGTTTATTCGTTAGCCTGGGGTACTGGCGTCA
>JAUJYS010006575.1:0-10224 GCA_033995665.1 Melogona broelemanni | reverse complement strand
TGGCGAATAGAATTGAACATGTTAATTTCTATTCGCCACGAATGCATTCGCAGCTCACGTGCAGTGCCGCCTAGTTGTTGTACACTTGCTGCAATTTGCGCGCTTTAGCTCCATTCGCCGCGATTATTCGCCTAGTGAAATACCGCCTTTAGAAGCGCTCCGAGGCAATGCGTGCTGCGCAAGCGAATTAGTCCCACGTGTCAATAAAAATAATATATTCTCATATCACTTGATTTTTCATCGGCGTTTGTTGTAGTTTAGGCGGCATGCACAGCAGCTAATTCGCCTGATAATTAAAAGTGTCAAGCTTCACGATGAAATTGATAGGGGAGAAAGGATTTTGGAGTATAGTCCTTGGAAAAAGAGGTCTCTGAATTTTATTATATTTTTTATTTCCAATCACTGAAGTGAATATCACTTCAGAAGATTCTGTACCCATCCTGTTAACAATAAAAAAGTGGCACATGCTTTACTTTATTATATTATATTACTGTATGGACTACTTGATAACGTGAAGTTGCTTGATTTCATGAAATTGTTCGCCAAACCCAATGGTTACCCCTATTTTTCATTTGATTTTTATTTTCAATCACTGCAGTAAATATAACTACAGGATATTATTTACCGCTCGTGACTGTACCCCGGGATCAAATAAACGAGAGCCCTATCTGGGAATCGAACCCGGTGCCGCCCCACCCCACTCGGTTCAAATACCGGCCGGGCTAAGACGATTCGTTTGAAGTGTGTAAGTTTCAGGAGGATACAAGATGGAAAGGAGGATTAAATTCGTTCATGATATTTTTGTTTTGAGATCAATTTTATTATTTATTACACCTATATGTTGTGCTCCTACCCTAAGTTCGTTCCGTGCTAAATCAACAGTTTCAGCCATTATATTGATAAAAGAGAAGCGTCAATGTTAAAGGCGAGAGAACTCGGCGTGTTGTTTGCTCTTTTCTTGTGCCCGTGACGTCCCTGAACTTTTTGATCTCTCATTTACCGTTTCCCCAGCTGCGACGACGATTCGTTCGATCGATGTGCCTCGTGGGCCTCTGTATGCTTCACTAATCAATATGCCATCGCATCTCCGAAAAGTCGGAGATATCGACGTTTTTCCCTCTCTAAAAATTGCTGCGCCTCATTTACTCGTAGCACTAACGCGGACGTCGGGAGTTTACAGAGTACTATACACAACGTAGTATATTCGGAATTGTGTGAGCTCGGATTGACTTTATAAATTATCGGGCTGTGCCGTACGAGCAAGCATGGAAATCTGTGAATCTCTGTCGGCAACCAATAGCGCATATCGACCGGATCGCGATTCGGGAAAACCAATTAGTGTCACGCTGACCTGGATATTTGCTAGGTTGGAATATTAGAAATATTTGAGGACACCTTCTCATCGAAGAGAAGTTCGTTGTGAGTGCCTGCGAAATCGATACTTATAATAAGCGAACGCGGTTTCTGCATCTTTTAGCGAAATTTGTCATCATGAATAAAAATCACGAAGAATAATTAAATAAAACTTTCACGATAGAATAAGGTATGGCTTAGTTTTTTGTGTACTATGTGTTAGAAAATTTTAACAACGTATTCGTCTGCTAGTGGTGGTACCTCTCGGTAATTTGGCATTTTGCATAGCCTTGGCGTTTGACCTTAGTAGGGATCAATAGTTGAGTTAGGACGTCCAACTCAAAGTAAAGTGTCGTCATGTTGGAAATACAAAAATGAACAAGAAATCCAGGAAAGGACCAGATATTTTTTTTTTTTTTTAATTCACCGTAGCGCCTAGTGCACTACAGGAATACTGCACCCTCGTGTCTCTTTGGAGATATGTGTGGGGCAGGGAAAGGAAGGGAAGAGGGATGCAGCTGGAATAGCCAGACTGCAGGATCCACCCCTAAGCTCAAATATAAATGAATATAATGACGACGAGAGCTGGCGGGGCTCCAAGAACAAAATAAACCTTCCCTTACGTTACTGCTCGAAAAAATGTGAAATACGTATACGGGGAATGTAAGTTACAAAAATATTTTTAAAATTTTCGAGCAGTAACGTAAGGTAAGGTTTATTTAGTTCTCAAAACGACGCTGTAAACATTTTGTAAAGGTTTAATCTGTTTTTGCTTTATGCTTTAAGCCACGCCAACTCTCGTCGTCATTCATATCTGATCCTGTTCTGGATTTTTTGTTATTTTTTGTGTTTATATAAGATTACAGATGTATGTGCGTATATTTTAAAAACATTATCAGTGGAAAACATTTTTTTTAATTAAAAAAGAAAAATTATAGTTAGCAAAAAACAGTTTTTCATTAAAAAAATTAAAAAAGATTCTCATTGTAAGCCAAAATTTGAAAAACAAAGAAACCACTCAAGAATAATTGTAGACCAAACAACACGCGCACACAAAATTAAAAGATGCTTTGCTTTACAATGCAGTGAAGATATAAGCTTATCTCTAAGCATGTCTGAGTTATTTGTGAAGCGCATTTCGGGTCGCTGGGTCCGCAGATCTGTGTCCGGGTCACCGCTATTGGTCAATGCTGCAAGATGTCACCTCCCTAGTCCGCCCTTTTTCCCACCCCCACCTCCACCCCTTATCATAAAATCACGGATATATAAAATTCGCATTCCCTCGCATAAAATCCCAAGTGGTTTCCCCCCATCGACCGTTACAGGGGCTGCAGCGTGTCCGGCTATGGCGCAACGACCGAAAACCACACACACATGCGTTGAATTCCGCATCATGCATCGTCCCTCTGGCAGTATCAACGTCACACTAACACGTGCAGGACAACGGCACGTGCATTATTCGAACATGTAGCGCTAACAGCAGACAATTCATTGTCCGTGTATTCCTACGACAAGAATAATGCCCTCGTGCTAATTCTGGAAAGAGTTACACAAGTTGGACAAAATAATGGAATCAGCTCCGTTTGTGCATCGTATAACGCTGTTTTCATTATTTGGTCCAACCTCTGTGGATCCGAATACAAGACAATAGCAGACTTATACAGCCAATGGAGACATGGTGCGATGTTTTCCACAAGGATTAACATTGATGTACCAATCCTGGCTTTTAATAGGACTGAAAACTGGAATGAGTTTGTCATAAAATAAAAAGTTGAAATATGATCTGGTTAATTTTAAAGACGTAGAAAATTCAAAGACACAACTGACCACGAGCATGGGTCTAAATATCGATTGTGCCAGTTCGGGGCGTATAAAGGATAAAACGACATATTTTGAAATTTAAAAAGGAATTTGTCTGGGAATATGATGTTCGAACTAATCGTCTTACAATTAGTTCGAAAATTGCGTTAAGAATTCTAAGACTGCCGCACTAAACTACTTAAATGCGCTTGTTTATATTTTAAACGAAGGAACGAGATGCGTCCTCGTTACTTTGGAACAGGAACGAACGTCTTCATTACTTTCCGTTTATAAAGAAACGAGAAACGTCCTCGGTCATTTCTTTATACAAAATTGATTTCTTTCTGTAAATGAACGCGGAATGGGAACGAGATCCTTTCCAAAAGGAACGTACTACCAACACTGCCGATGAACACGGCCACTTTAAAAACCAGGAGAACACGACGATAGAGCGAGAGAGAAAGGAAAAATACGTAAGCCAGGTCATCCTTAAGAGATCAGCAATGTCGGTAGGCCATGAAGGTCAGCCACGAAGAACAAAAGACAGCGAATAACCGCTTTTGTCCTCTACCAGCTACAATCAAGTTCGTCGGACTCTTAGCACCCGCCCACCGACCGTAGCGCCCCCCGGCGTTACGAATACGCATCCACGACTAGTCAACTACTATAGCCGGGCTCCATGAAACAATCCCTCGGCACCACCCCCAGTCCCCAGCTGATAGCCTGTGACTGCGTCGCTTGTAAAAAGATCTAAGGAATAAGGGAGTGTCAAAAAGGGACAGCGTCACTTGTGTGTAGCCACTCGTGGGTGTTAGCTTCGCTTTCGAAAGGACACTAATGCGAGCGAAAGCAATTCGTGGATAAACGTCTGTAAGCCAAGCGAAGTAGTGAGGAGGAAGGAGGGAGAGACAAAGGATGGACATTTTGTATTTTTATTCACAATCTATTAATTTTGTTCGAATAATTCAGAAGATTAATTTGTCACTAATAGATAAAAGGGACTGTACCGGAGGTACGGCTGCAGCGTATAATACGTCGTTGGGCCTGTGCAAAATACGTTGTCGGCGACACTTTTTGGTGAGTTTGAAGGTCACGGCCATCTTGTCAAATATTCCCATTATTACCCTTTAAGAACAATTTCTCGTCCCTTTAAATATTCACTTATTTTTCATTGTCTTCGACATTTATTTTTTGAGACGCTCATTTTTGCTTGCCGTCATTTGTCGCTAACCAATGACGCCACTTTCGTTTCATCAAGATTCCAGATTAATGGCTCGTACCCATGACCAAATACTTATCATAGGTCAAAATTCTAACAGCAAACTGATTTCGCTCCTATTAGTGCCCCTTCGAAAGCGAAGCAAACACTCTACACACAAGTGACGCTGTCCCGTTTTGACACTCCCCTTTTCCTTCGATAATGTTACAATCGCGGTTAACACATGGAACCCCCAAAGCCCCCATGCAAACATCACTTTATCCTTGCAACACGCGCGCACGCATTCTTAGATAGGGCGTTCATAAATCGCCAGCCTCTAAATCAAATAGTCAAAGATAAACAGGGAGACGGCGAACACAATCCGTTCGCACGTGCCGCCACGTGCGGGTATAACGCTGCACGCGCGATGAAGTAAGCAGGTGACGTCAGAGGCGCGGTCCGGATAAATATTTGTCAAAGTGTCACCGCGTCGATAAAGTAAAAGCTTAGGCAAATTTTCGGCGGGGAAAAATGCACTGGCGCGCTTGTCATTACTGTGACCGGTGTGGCTTTCGGTCGGCAGATGGCGTTACTGTAGGGGTGAGCTTCGCTTTTTTGAGTTTTCGTTTTTACACAGGGCCGGTACACATGTAAATGGCGTGTTACTTAAAAATGTGGTAAAATTAAGTAATTAAAACCTTTTTATCAATTTCATACAAAACTGTTTTAATTTTCTTATTTTTTAATTGCCGTAATAAAAATGTACGACAATAATATAATTTTCTTCCAAAAATAAGCACATTCAGCATATTTAAAAGTTTTATTTGTTTTATTTTACGACGTAAAATAATTTCGCGAAGCAAAAATAAATAAATACGAACGTGAAAACTTCAAACGAATTTTTTATAATTAACCATACCCGTTGCAGTATAGTTACGAGTTTACCACACGAGGATCACATTTTAGACAGTTCCGAGAATTTTATGACTAATAATACCCCCCCCCCCGTAACGTTCCGCGAATTTACTGGCCACACCTTACACAAGTCTCAGAGTTTTATGGTTGATCAAACAATGAGCACAAACCCGGTGTAAATCCGGGAATTTAATGACCAACCATCGTATACAATTTCAAGATGCCCCCATGTTGAAACCACCCAGCGCCAAAAGGTAAAAGTCTAAACTAAAGAACGATTACGGCAGCCTCCATCCACAACAAGAGTGTAAATATAAGCTAACGTATCGCACCATAGACGATTCCAAATGGCGGCGCATAACGGTTAATAATGCATACGGGAGTGCGCCGACTGGCGTCTAACCCGTCCGTGCGAGCGAATGCAGGCACGAGGTCTCTCGTTGCGTCGACCATCGAAAAAACCAAGTGGCGCCACCTACATCTCGCCACAATTTGCCTATATCCCTCCCAAAAGCATAAATCTTATGTTTAATACTGGAGCGAGCAACGGGGCAGAGGTAGCATTACTTTGCCCCACAAGAAATATACTTTGAAAAAACCTTTTACGGAAATGGCAATAGCAGGTGCGTTGGCGCCTCGCATTATCAATAGATGGCGTACCTATCACCTACCACGACATTGATACCAATAGTACATTAATGCCGCTATCCATTCTGTGAATTACACATATGGATTGATGTTAGGTAGTTTTTTTTTTTTGTTTTTTTTTTGTTCAAATTCACTGTAGTGGATACAACTAGATTGTGTATCCCTCTTAGAGCTAGGACTTTAGCATGATTGGCGCAATTTCACAAGTACCACGGGATCGACTAAACGTTTAGCACTAATATATCGATAGATACAAAACTATCGCTGGTTACGCCAATAAATGCATGGAAATCAACGAATTGAATGGAATAAATTAATAAAATTATAAATCAGTGAATTTTCTTTTAATCACTACAGGATTACTGAGGGTGTGTCTCTATGGAGATATGTGAAGGGCAGGTCAGTCAGTCAGATAGCCCGTATTTCATTAATTTATAACCTATTTTTTATTTTATTCAAACAATTAATTTTTGATTGATTTTACAGTTTATCCGGTCTTGTCGGGCATTAGCAGTAATCGTTTTACCAATAGTCAGTTTGACTAACGCTACAATTGCAACCTGAGTTTCTTATCAAATAACGAACTGTTTTAAAAGTACAGCGTTATTTACAGTCTATCTCAATTAATATTGTTAGATACGAAAAGACCAAACTTGGTATAATGACGAATTAACATCGACGACAATTACAACCATATAAGCGCGTCCAACATTCTATAGTGAGCAAACAGGCAATAGATTACAGGTTACTATACGTGGCCTCTGCTGTTAAGAAAGCAAGCAGGTCGTCTTTAAACAAGATGCTCCTTTCCAAAAAATTGGCAAAGAAAACTAAATAAAATTTTAAGATGTTGAGATTCCCTGGGCGAGCGTGTATTTACTGCAGTGCAAGAGTACATATATGGTGAAGGTAGACGAGCTTTAATAAATCAAACATGGATAACGATACAATTTAATCAGGAACAGAAAAGTCTCTGAAAGAACGAGATGAGACGACGTTGGGGAGGGGTGGCGAGAAGTTGCGTAGGGAGATTGGGGGGGTTAAGATCATGGGGCGCAACAGTGAGTGAATTCGAAAGATGACGCCGTCGTAGACGAATCGGATCAGCTTTCGTTCAGTGAAATTGAAAATGGACGAAGCAATGGATAGGAGAAAGAGCTGTAACAAGAGTTCCATTTTATGTAAAAAATATTCAGCCATCGGCATGATTTTTTCGAACACGTTTGCATCGATCATATACATCGATATAATCCACGGTATGCACAGTAATAAAAACCACAATTTATTTTTCTGTGTTCTTACTGTAAATACCGTGAATAATACCTGAGATGAACATTTTATGGTTCAAGGATTGCGTCGAATTATCCTGGCAAATCGATATATTAAAATACTGAATATTGTTTGAGCGCCGGTGTATTGTTTGAATGTCGATACCAACATTTGCTATGTATTTAGAATGTACTGAAATATTTCAGAATAGCTAAAAAAAAAACGCGAACTTCTAGTACATTTTAAATTGTAAACCTTAAAATAAAAACTTTTTCTTATTGTTTTAAATTATTATTATTATTTTTTTTTTTACATCAGCCAAGCTGCAGCTAATAGTTACATTTAAACCCCATATTCCATTGTTCTATTTAAAATTATTTTTGGTTTTTGATTAACTGATTTAAACTTTGAATTAATTGTTTACACATAGTTGCACACATTTAATTGTTACACATTCCGCAACAAGATAGGATTTCGGCTGGAAAGCTTAATTGTACCATCGGTCGACCTCCAACTATCCACTTAGCGGAATTTTGGTTTCGAACGGAAAAGTAAGATTTCCAGTTGGGTGAGCTGTTGTTCTAAGTGATTGATAACTGAAACCGAATCCATTAGATGTTTAGATGTTAGCAACTGTTATCTGGGGAAACGATAGGCTAGAAAGGGATTAGCAGATGAACAAAGAGCCTGGGGAATACATGAAATGGTAGGAAAGCTCAGCGTTGAAACGCGTTTGAAAGGTCAGTCGCCTTCGATCAACCTTACAAGGAGGTTGTCTTCAACCGTAATGGGCTTACTAGACCATATAATAAAAGTGAAAAATGCGCCACGAATTTTCCCATCAGGCAAGGCTATTCCAAAAATCGCGTAAAACGCATCACAAAGTCTACAGGAACTCTTAAAACAAACAGTTTTCAATCAATCAAAATATATCATTAATTATACTACTAATAATCACTTAGAACTATTATACACAATTTTTTATTATCATTAATTATACTACTAAAACGTGTTAGAAAATATCCAAAATGGCGTCCAAAATTTAGAAGCTTCCTAACTCGAATCACTAATATAAGGAACTGAAGAAACACAAGACACGATATTTTCCCAAATAGATAAAAATATGAGCTATTCTCTTTAACGAAAAGCCCCATTCCCGTTAAAAAAATAAAATAATAAAAAGCAAGTTTGTTCACCCAGGCACTGGACAAATTTCTGGCGTCGCTCATCTGCATGAAGGAGCGAGAGAGATGCACGATTACGAGAATGGTTCCGAATCGTTGCGACATCCCATTGCATCACATTGCAGGGATAAATCGTAGCGAAGTTGGGGGTGGGGGAAGGGTGTATGAATGGCGAGGGAACCGTCAGCGACGAGAGACCTCTCCTCGTCAGGCGGAAACGCAGCTGAACAGAATTTCCACTCGGCAATCGAAAAATAATTTGCGGCAATCGACTCGCTAGTCCCTTTTCCCGAGCGAGCGGCACTCGCAAATATATTTTAAACACTGCTCTCGCTAGGTGTCGCCCATGTACCATTCGATGAGGATAGAAGGGGTAGAGGACACGAGTCATATCCTATGGCTAAGGTCCACTACAATACGGAATGGCATCTTAGCTTGCGCTATTACGTCGTTTTACCATGAAGGAGTTTGCAGAACTGTGTTTTATCAGTATTTCGATGCAATTATGCGCGAATGGACATGCTCGAAAAGATTAATGGAGGAAGAGGAAGGGAACATCCACGCACAAGATAGATTGGCTGCATGAAGACTCACATCAGGGCGATACTCCATGGCCAAGATTCAGAGGTAGATAGTTGTAAGCCAAACTCTGGTAATTTGTGCAGTTCACGTACTCCACTACAGGGTCAGTGGTGCCGCGTGTCGTATTCGATTTGTATTCCGGATCACAGCGCCATGATCCGGTGACTATGTGAACTATACTCACTACTAGATTTTGACTTCCAACCACCTCTAACTCGACGGAACAAAACAATGCACGAAAACTAAGGCGAACCTGGTGGCCAGATAAATGAAACTTTCACAAGCTTCATAAGCTCCTCCTATACACCGACGCGTGTCTTATGTGTGACTGTGCCTGGTTATTCCAGCTGCCATTCCCCATCCCTTCCCTTCCCTTCGCACATCTCCATAGAGACATGAGGGTGCAGTAATCCTGTAGCGCATTAGGCACTACGGTGATAAAAAAAAACTTTGTTGGCCTAAATCGAATGCCACATCCAATTTGAAATATTTTACAACCGATTCATGCCATAGGAAATTCCCATACAAATGCCTCTTTGTCACCTCATTTGGGCCCGCATGGCCAAGGATAGTGGGAGGATTCGTGGTAAGCATGGCGCGGTGGGCGGTGTGGGTGGATGCGGAGGACTCTGGAGGAGGGGGTGGGCTGATGTCCTGGGGGCGGTCGGACTCGTATGAAAAATCGTTACTAATCATGGAGCCATTTTCGGCGCATATTTCTGATTTCGCGCATGGCTAGACGAGAAAATTGGCAGCCTGCGGGCCTGATCTACATGAATTCCTCTTCGTCATCTTCGGTTGTGGCAATCGCGTTGGACACGTGCAAGAGGCGGGGAGAGAGAAGAGACCAGGAACACCAGGAACGGGTCTGGAGTACCAGAAGTGGGTCGAAATTGACCCATCGAACTAGACCGTCGATCGGCGATCGGGGAAATGAACTTCGATCGTGATCTGGTTACAAGGAACACGAGCGCGCATAAACAGGTGATCAATACAAGAGTAAACAAAATGATTAAATGATCTGGTAATTCGGCGAATCGGTTACCATAACATAAACATGGCTAGGGAGTGCGTGTGGAATACACGTAATTTTATGATTAGATGTATTTGGTGCAGTACCGGTTGGACCATCGAGAGTCCTGGGGACTGAGGATAGCAAAGGGTGATGAACTCTTCGGCTGAATTACACTTTACGGACATGAGCGACCAGAAAATACGGTCAACCGCTCCTCGCTAGCGGAGAGAAAAGGAGCGGTCCGCGCGGATTTTCGAAAT
>JAUJYS010006574.1:0-10224 GCA_033995665.1 Melogona broelemanni | reverse complement strand
CCCCCCGCCCCCCCCCCCCCCCCCAATCAGTCAGTACGCAGTCCGCAGTACGAGAATACTTTCCCTTCGTGCAGAGGGCAGGACAGTACAAAGACATTTAATCCATATCTTGGCAGACTAAGACAATATAACGAGTAATGTCGTGACATTTTTGTAAAGGTGGAATCAACTGAGATGGAGAAGGAAATGTCAGATCCGTCAAATATGATTTGGTACAGTCCACCAAAAACGCATGGAACCACACTTGTTATTGGGGAAAAATATTTGTACAAGAACACTTTCATTTTCATGATTATGACATGACTGCCGAAAGTTCGGACCGTGTAATGGTCTTTTGGCCAAGTGCTCTTAAACTGTAACTGATGAATTAAACTTAAAAATTAAACTAAAAAGAATAATGCATTTTTTTTTTGTTGTAATTGGTTACAAACTGCGCGAACCAAAATTACCAAAGCACAAGACCAACTCGTCCATCATTGCGGTATTATACAAGTACACCAACATTAACTCGAGCTTCTAAAAATCATTGGTTGGTCTGGGCGTGAATCCTCACCATAAAAAAACTCGAAAACTATCAAATTAAACACGACCACACCGTAATCATGTCCACAAAATCGCCATGTTCCACGACGTCACAGTTGATGTTGGCACAACAACAAAAAAAAATCATCATTATCTCACCCAACCACTTTTCTAAACCGCCGGTTCATCGTGGACAGTGTAAAAAATATAATAATCTGCATGACGTGCAATCAAAACTGCCCGTGGACACGTAACCTAAAAACCAACGGGTGGCGAGGACTCCTCCTCCTCCTCCTCCTCCTCCTCCTCCTCCCCCTCCCCCTCTCCATCTCCTCTACACGAATTGTCCTTTTTTTGCGGTGAACTCGGTTAGCAGTGTCAAGTGCACGCTAAACGCGCATGCACTGGCGCGCGGGCACAATCACAGCCAATCGATAATGATGCCATCTCGCTGTCCTAAAGACGACCGTTCCATGTACTGTGTGCAATCTATACGTTCCCCCATAAGCCTAGTAGACCTTCCCTACGCCCAGGATAATACAGACGAAGATGCGCAGGCGGCTATCTTCTCACGTAATTTACGTTCACAGCTTATTTTGTGTGTCGGAAAAACCAAAAACAACTGTCCAATGTGTAGCATGTGTTGCACTCATGAATATTAAAATATTTAAACGAGATTAATTACACGTAATACATGTTATACGCGATAATACATAGTCGTAACACACGTAATACAGTCGTCTCGGCATAGAGCTGCCGGGTGGCTTAGTGGTTAGCGTGTTCGCCTTCCATGTCGGTGACGCGGCTTCGATTCCCGACAGAGATCGCCGGTATTTTTCGTGCGAGAGAAATTCGTACACACTATTTCCTTCGAAATGGAAGTAATACCGTGGCACTCATTACTTGTACGCTGTCAGGTACCTACACGTTAAAGATCCCAACTGGTTCAGAAACCTAAGCTAGACCAGATCACAATTCGTTGCGTTACAGCACCGATAATGTGGTCGAACTCGTACAAACGGCATAGGCACACACCGATAATATCTTGTGACCACTCAAACGGCTTTTAAAACTCTTGTCACTTTCCTATTTTGAGGAATTTGTTCGGAACTGTTAACTGTACTAAACTGCTTACAGGATTACTGGGAGAAAAATATAGAAGATGAAGGGTCCGTGACCAAGGATATAAACGGCAACAGTTGTAAACGATCTTAATATTTTAATATGCGAGATACATGAAAAAAATTAAGGGTTAACAAAACTAGTGGTGTAGTGCTTGAAACGTAGACTGAGTCAAGTTAACTACACGGGGGTATGTAGCAATGGGGGAAAAATACTATTTAAATACAGCCCTAGGTGATAATCACTACCCGACGAACAATTTTGGGCGTTTTATGGCATCAAACAAGCACTGACTTGACTTATCGGCTGACTAGCACACACCACCGCGTATTTAATTTACTGTAGCCATAACTCGCCAGTCCTCGTCGCATTATCAAGTAAGTGTACGGCGTTATTTCTCGGGCTATCGTCGACTATGGCGCCTTCGACCTTATGTCACACGCAAAATGTGCCGCACATGTTTTCTGCCATTCCAGAGCATAGATTCCCCTGCTGCCACGACAGGCTCCGAAACACGCCACAAACCAGTCTAGCGGAAATTAATACCTGTAGGTCTGTTTTGCGGCTGGGACAGTCGATATTTTAGTTTTCTCAAAGAACTTTCGAAATGCATTATTGGCACTTGACAAGTTTGACGGTGAAAAAATAATTTCTTCAATCAAGTGAATTTACCAGTATTGTTACACTAGATATACATGCAAGAGATTACTGATTTCTTACAAGCAGGAAATTAGAACGAACGTTTGAAATAATTTTGTCCCGAGGCATCATTAACCATTAGGATTGGAAAAATCAAAAACGAAATTTAGAACATGAACAAATTAGTCAGATGGTTAAACGAAATATATTTACGTTTAAATTAAAATTTGTTGTTCATGTTTTACCAATAAAATTTCCTCAATGTTGATAATTTACAGAATCTGTTTCAGACTCCTTTTTCAATTGTTCGCCAATTTTTCCTTTTAACGCCAAATTTTCTTCCTTAATTTAAGTTTTTTAGACGAAGAACAACTGCAAACTTCGCGAATCGATTTTGGTCATTTTTAATATTCATTTCTTCTACACGTTTAATATACAAATTTATGCAAAAAAAAAAAAAATGGGGACCAGTGCATAATTAGTCATATTTTCTTAAATATTCAATGAATTAGTTTGAAATTTTTCATATGGGGACCTTATATCATTCTGTTTTGAATTCCAAAAGACAAGTGTTGTTGTGTTATGGTAACTTTCCAAAATCGTCAGCTGCAGAAGAAGTTTGAGAAAACTTAAAATTTCAAAATGGAGTTCCATGAAGAAGACCGTGGTGCTATGAAAATTTTGAACGTGCTACAAGTTCGTTTGAAGAAGACCGACAATCCTGCTTCTGGTGTGCTCGTGAAGAGCGTAGCTGGCAGCGCTTAAAGCGTACCACTGACAACATTGATCTGTTGAAGAAAATTGACCACAACAGTATAAACACACAGATAGCAGTTTATTTTTTCGTAAATTTTTTCTTTGCAAATTATTAAAAAATATATGCTCTATATGGTTAATAGCGCTTGCAACCCCTATCGAAGCTCCTTTTGCTTGAGCATACTCATGATATTTGAATTGTTTTTGAGATTAGGGCACATTTGGACAATGAAATCGCATGCTCAGCAATACCGTTGAAATTTCTAAGCACATTTGAGATATGTACGAATGCAATTTGAGAACCGGTGAACGCAGGTTTGGTGAAAGTTTTGGCATACCATGAATGAGCTAGTCAATGTCTAAACGCGCCACTCGCAAGCGCGATTGAGCACATGCATGCTTGGCCATTTCGGTAGAACAAATTAGAACAAAGGTGACATCGCGGGAAAGTCGCACCCCGGTGACCGTCGGCAAAGGTTAATCATCTAGAAAATGGTCAAAGAGAAACGTAAAAGAGGGAGTCAATATGGGTCCAATAAAAGCGAGCAAATAAAAGAGACTGTGTACCTTAGCTTGGCAAGACTCACGAACAAAGGGGACAAGCCCCACATTTGTCCGAAAACGAAAACACAGCTTTTGTTAAATTGGTTCAACTAAAATGTGACGACTACCTTTGCGTCAGTTTCATTGTGCACGAGGTCTCGTTTTAAATTTAAGTATTTGGCAAAAAAAAAAGAGTATTATAAGACCGCCATGATAAACCAATTATTTGTTTCGCTTCCGGTCAGATGAGATGTCGAACTTTAATCGACGCTCAGATTTAGATTGAGATTTGATTATTGTCGCGCCGGGTCATTATGGCGATTACCGTTAAGGAATACAAATTAAGCGTTGAATACGTGTGTATAATTTGAGCAAATTCATGTGTATAATTTAAGCAAATACATGTGTATAATTTGAGAAAATACTTAAAGACATAAACGACTACAGGCGGCGCCTAAACAGTAGAAAATGCGAAAATATATGCGAGTAATCACCGTAAAATTACCGTGTAGTCTCAGATAAATAAATTGCTTTTATTTCGTGGACGGAGCCAGACATGGTTACGCTCGATACGAATTTGATTTTCGATACGAATATGAACTTCGATTTCTCTTTTGAAAATCTTCTGATTGATTAAATTATAAATCAGTGAAATTAAATCCGATATTTAGACACTTTTAATCCGTTGATTTTTATGTTTTGTTTGAAAATAGAGTGTCCACAGTGATTGGTAGCAAATACAATTACAATTACTGTAGATTTTTTTTTTTACAACATTTCAATAAAATGATAATGTGCGTAGAACACGCGAAGGCAGATGATAGGTAAAATGTACTTTCAAACTAATTACAATAAACTCTTTGAACAGTAGTTGAAAATGAAAAACGTTTTCATTTTCAATTACTGTTCTAAAGTTTTAATACAATTAGTTTGAAAGTACATTTTAGTATTTCAATAGTTAGAAATATGCATGTAATATCTCTCCGATTACTAATTATAAGTCCTAGGAGATATTATATCCCCGATTACCATGTACATTAAGTACGGTTAAAGTCCCAATATAGTATAGCAGTCGTTATGATGAACTACCGAATCGGTTACTACTGAGTTCCGCGCCGTTACAATGAAACTGGTTTTGTAAATTTAGTTCCATATATTGGACTCATTATCTGGTGAGGAATGTCTTCCTTTCAGTCACATGACGGAGTTTGAAATGCTATGCAATGTCGTACTGACAGCGCGTGACACGTACCCCCTCCCCCCATCATTCGATTACCCTTGAACCTCGTGAAGTGGGAACCTGTAGGGGGCGTTCTTGGATGAGTTCAGAATAATTTCAGTAAATTTGCCGATATCTCGAACGGGAAAATCAGCCCTTGTATTTAAGTTGATCTTTGAAACGCTGACGTACGAAGTATAATGGTGCGTGCGTTTGCGAACAGCCCTTCTTGACCATTGACCATGTGGAGGTGACTTTTGACTTTTGACCGCCAGGTGTCTGACTCATATATAAGGAGGACTTGTTATTTCCGGCGGTCAATTATTGAATTTCGGTCGTGCCCGTCGTGGTGAGAGGAATAGAAGGTTGAAGCGGATATTTGCAAGCAGTAGTCACTAGTCAGGTTTGACGTAGTAGCCGGTGTTCCACGTGGCTACGCAGTAAAAGGATTTATTTCTCGAGCTACAATATCAGCGACGATGGACGTGTTTGGTTCGCTAGGAAAGCAGATTTTGAAGATCGATCGAGTCAACATCGACAATGCGGTTTTTAAGATGCATTATCGGCTAACGGTAAGTGATAAAAAAAAATTTAGCCATGAAGATTTTAGAGAAGTGTATGTTTTTCTGCAATAGTCGAAATGTACGTACTGCTTTGCTTGCTAGTCCATTCGTAGGTCAGCCGACATAACAACCTTTAAATTTTATGCGGTGCGGGCGGTACCGGGTTTGATCCCCGGCGCGAGATCTCGATTATTCAATCCCGTGATACTGGTCAAAATGTGGCCCTCACATATTACCATAGCAATTATTAACAAGATAGATTCATTGCCTTGATTGAAAAAAAAAAATGGAAACCGTCGTATTAATTATATTAGAAATAAGAAAGATAAAAATCAATTCTAAGAAAGAACGCGGCCACCTGATTGTAGTGTGGAAAAACAGCAACTGATATGGCAACTATCATCTTCAAATTAATTTTGTGTATGTTCGAGCTTTGTGTCGGTGATTCGGGCCAGGCTTGGTAGCCTTTTTTTGTGAATATAAATCATATAATTGCTGAATAATTTTCTGCGCATTCCATGTCTTTTTTTTTACTGCCGAAATGTGGGAGACCGGAGATTTGAAAATTTAAATCCAGTAGTGCAGAGTCCAACTCGTAAAACAGAGTCCCACTCGAATAAAAAAATGAATCCAAGGCCTGCTCCACAAGACATTAACATTTAATATGAATCGTTTAATCTATGTTTCTGCAGGTTGTTCTCTTTGTGGCGTTCTCGATTTTGGTCACGGCGAGACAGTACATCGGGGATCCGATACACTGCATGTCGACTTCGTCGTCGGTGCCGTCAGAAATCATGGATCAGTATTGCTGGGTCAGCACTACGTTCACCATGGTCATAAATCCGGAAAGGCGCGTGGGAATTGACATTCCCCATCCGGGACTCGATAGCTCCAGCGCCATGAACAGATCCGAAGGCCTAATTATGCACCAATATTATCAATGGGTATGCTAAAATATTTGATTTATTGCCTAAATATAACATAATTTTGCCTATTCGAGCAAGTGTTAGTCGTGCAGGTTTTTTTTATATAAACATGTCGATAAAGTAACCTGAACAACATATGTTTGCGGTGTAGAAACTTTCAATAGGTGGTGCAACTCGCATTTCATTGCACGCAGTGTCGAATGTGTGATTAAGTACATTTAAAAGGATTAGTAGACGTCTTAATCCGATTTTAAGTTTTGGAGAAGAAAATCTTTAAAAATACATTGATTACAGTAACTGTAGTACAAAGGCAAAAATTAACGTATCATGACAAAACTGCAAGAGTTGGTTGCGACTGGTGTTAGTTCTCCTGAATCGATCAATTTTCGCCCAGACAAAAAAAAACGTTAGCGATGGATCCTCAAGCGAAGCGAAGTTACTTACCGTAAATAACATTTCGAACAACAGCTTCCGCTCTCATCTATTTAAATATTTTTATAGACTCTTGTAATAATTAAAAGTTAATTGTTTCCCCTCTATAGGTTTGCTTCGTTCTGTTTCTGCAAGCCGTCATGTTTTACGCTCCGCGTTATTTGTGGAAGATTTGGGAGGGCGGTCGCATCAAGTCGCTAGTAGAGGTATCCAACGGCAAGAACGGCAACAACGACGCCATCGTCACCTACTTCACCGCCAACTTCCACCAGCACAATTCATATTTCGCGCGGTACTTGTTTTGCGAGGTCCTGAACCTGGCCAACGCGATTGGTCAGATCTATTTCATCAACCACTTCCTAGGTGGCGCCTTCTTGAACTACGGCGTGGACGTGATTAACTACAGTGAGAGCGTCGACCAAGATAGCCGTACTGATCCCATGGTGAAGGTAAGTTGTCGGAGGACTTGGTAGAGCTGCAAGTAATACAACTTATATGTGAAATATGAGTCACTAAAAAGTGCTAAATTGATTTTGGCCGGGACTTGGTAATTGATTTGATTTGGTAATACATTTAGTAATCGAAAAAAAAAATGATATGGTAAATCGAAAAAAAATAATAAATAATGAATATTCCAATAAACTAAAATTTCTGGTTATGTTTTTAGGTTTTCCCTAGAGTCACTAAATGTATATTCAATACTTTTGGACCGTCCGGTGACGTCCAGAAGCACGATGCCCTTTGCATTCTGCCAATCAACATAATAAACGAGAAGGTCAGTTGCTCAAATTAAGTTATAACTAATAATAATTATTATTAATGACAATATATTTATTATTATTATTATTTTTATTTTTTGTTAAAGGGATCCCCTATTTCTGTGGATTTCCAAACGGATTAAATTTTTCTTCCATTTTTCTGTCCTTGCAGATCTACATTTTCCTGTGGTTTTACCTGATCATCCTGTCTGTGATCAGCGGTCTGGCGGTTATCTACAGGTATGCATGTTAATAAATTATGCGATAATTACGTTGTTAAAGGTTGTTAAATTACCTTATAACGTATCGCTGACCAATACGACTATAAACAGCAACATGATGGAGCGTACACACTGACTTAGTATTAAATTTTAAATATTTAATGCTTGGCACATAGTCATAAAATAATTATGTAGAAAATAAATATCTCACAAAGATGAACGTCTACATTTATTGGTCACCGAGAGCATTGGAAAATAAAACAGTAGACAATTGGCATGCAATGCGAGTCGCACGTGTATGAAAAAAAGGAAAATTTGTCCTCGAACCTAGTTTTTGTTAAATCACAATTCCTTCGAAGAGACTATGTAGGTTGTCTCGCAGTGGCTGCCAAGAGCACATTTGTACTTGTACGTCAACTTTCTAGGATTTCTCCTAAACTACAACTACAGTAAAAAAAAAAAAAGTTTTTAACATCTCTTTACTCATTTACATTGCAATCTCGTTCATCTTCATCGTTCCGGTTCGGCGATTTCTCCTTATGTGCACCTCGTCTTTTTTGTGTGTTTCGTGCTCATAAACATTTAATCTCTTTACTCCTTTTATTGAAATATCTAGATTGTTGGTCACCACCGTACCGCACCTGAGATACCTCTTGTTGAAGAGTTGCTCAAGATTCTCAGCTCACGAATACGTGGACGTGCTCATTCGCAAGTTTCAGGTAAGTTGACGTGCTTAATGCCGGTCGATCGGCGGACAGTTTACTCGGAAGGCCACCAGAGAGCGCCACGAGTCATGACTTGTCGATAATTCGTTGAAATACACGTACTCTGTAAACAAGCCAATCTTCAAACGTTTGGATTAATTAGTAAGTGCTTATTAACTTATTGGTTGACGGCGCTTTTTTTGTTGACTTTTTCAGTCAATTAATTAAACGTTGTGGCCACAATACTTTTTTACCTTAAAACCGCATTAATAATATCATCGCTGATGGCAGCGCACCAGTTCAGAGTTGGTCACCTTGAAGCACCTTAAAAGCAGCTTGTAAAAAAATAAATTGTTTAAATTGCTACTGTCGAATCAATCGCATGTGGATTATATTGGTGGTCAATATATTATTATAATAAGTAGCAAGAAAACTGTTCAATAACCAAGAAATAATAGTGCTAGCAGCATGTTCAAGACTGTATAAACAAGTATCTGTACGTGGGATGGAAGGGCTGTTTACGTATTCAGATTCTAATCGCTGAATATTCTATTGTGTATTTCAGGTGGGAGACTGGTTCATAGTTTACCGACTGGGCAAAAGCGTTGACGCGCACGACTTTACCGCGATCGTTGGCGACCTGGCCAAGACCTTTGGTGCGAAGGACAACGGAGTTCTGACTCGTGAAGTCAGTTTATAAGGAGAAAATGAGTTTTGTGCTACTACTGGAACCAAATTGTGATGCAGTTATTTACCACTTTCCCGGTTGTCGCTGAATTTTTTTCTGCTATCGTATCAGAAAACAAAATGGCCGATTTTGCGAGTGTTAAGAATTGCATTTGTTTAATTATTCGGCACAAACGTTTGAGTGAGCAGATTTTTAACGCTTGCATACATGTAATTACTTTTATTTTTTATTACTTATTCATCGTACCTAATTGGACAACGATCACGTATGCTTATCTGAATCCACGCAGTGCTCGAACTTTTATAAATAATTGCTCAATCGTCTTGTAATAAAAATGTCTGTATAAATATTTTTTCGTACCGACGAAAATCAAAATCCAAAGTACATTCCTAGACATGCGCACAATCTGTTTTATTCATATGTATTGTGACGTTGCATCATGTCATCAGTAATTTTGTAATAAACATTTTTTACTCCAAAAAGTAACATTTGGGATTAAAATTTGTCTGAATATTTAATGTACATTAAAAAATTGTTTACCTGTACATAATAATGTTACAAAAAATAAACTCAATTAGTCAGGATAGTTTGTTGCAGTACTAAACTAGTTGTAGAGATCGTTTCCGCGAGTCATGCATATTCGCTACAGAAATTAAAACGACAATCTGCTATCTTGAGTAGTTGTACGCCCATATTTTGATTTTCTTTACACGCATGCTTAAGTCTACTTGTTACCAAGTTTTATAATCGAGGCACGTATGCAGTGGCATGCAATATAAATATTAAATACTTATGGTCACGGTCAAGTCCTGTCTGCCTCAAGGTTTTAAAGAAACTGGTTAGACATGGATGGCATAACTCTAGCCTCTAAAGGAGACTTTCTTGGTCCGACCAATGCATAGGTTGGGTCTCTATTTAATTATTACATAGGAGTTATTTCGGAAGTTCTTGCCAATGAATTTTTAGAACGTCTACGTAGTGAAAAGTTGTAATTCGTATCAAATGAACAATCTCTTTGACAAATACTAATAAAATGTATGTAGTACAAATCTATCATGTACGAACCGATGGCTCAGTGGGTATGGGGACATGCTACGAAGCCAACGGTCCCGGGTTCGATTCCCGGCGCAG
>JAUJYS010006573.1:0-10224 GCA_033995665.1 Melogona broelemanni | reverse complement strand
GAGAAAGGGGACTACCCCTTGGAAGAACCTAAACACACCTTTAGAAATTTAAAGTTAAAATTCAGTCTAATAAATTCAGCTCTCCCAAATTTCCAAGATCAGGTTTTACAGCCATTACATATTTCCATATATTGGCATAATGCTATCGCGCGGTAATGGCTAAATCTAATTCTAAAATAGCCGAAATTTAGTTAAATATATTTTCGTTCGAGCCAAATAAATGGTAAGCGCTGTTAAAATTAAACATTGATCTAAAATTTAGATCATTTCTGAATTATTTATAAAATTTAGAGATAATTCATTGGGCATGCTTTTCAAAAATTTGCTAAATAATTTTCAAACAACATATAGCTAAATATGAGAAATTAAAATGCAAGGTTCACTCGTATGATGGCAATTGGTTGGTAATTTAAATAATTTAATCATTATTAAAATGATTTTATTTAATGCCACAAAATTTAACTTTACATATTTCACCAACGAGTATGTGTGGACATAGCACTAATCAGGTACATAGTTTATAGGCTGTTACAGAGTAACAATTTGCTTCTTGGAAGACAACAAACTCGAGACAACAATACTTCAACAATGAAGACCAATTTACGACCATGGTTAATAGCTGGCATTTGGTACAAAAGAATCCAATAACCTCCTCAGCTTACAAATTGCGTATATAGCCATTACCTAATCAAAAATGTCGGACAGTCGAACTAAGTCGTTGCCAAATCGTTTCACGGTATTGTGACTACAACAATTGAAATTTGTTACTCCAATATATATTATTTATATTACTTATAACACAATTGTTGTGAAACTTTCAGTGCAATCAATCCTTTGTATTAACACAGGTAAGAGCAAATCTGAGAATTTTAATTCTACAAGGACGATGAAAAAACTCCAAAGGTCAGCATTTTTTCAATGGAACTGTTTCTAAAATTGTTTTTTGTTAATCTATTCTGATTAATTTAAACTAAACACAAAATGTACATTTACCTACTACGAATGACTACAAGCATGGGCCTTAAGATCATCCGTGAACGGATCATCATCATCCGTATACGGCATTATATCATTATTTATTTTTTTAATTTTAACTATTTGTGACTACATGTATTATGATTTTTTTAATCATTAGGGATCGCGAAAATAATACCTTCACCCGATACATTAAGCGTCAACTAGCGGCTAACTTGTGACGTTCCACATCGCTAAAGTTTGCCATTAAAACGAATTATTTTATCCAACGCGACAGCAGTGTTGCTTTACCAATGATTTTCCCCCCCCCACCCCACACACACACATCCACTTATTAACTTAGGCATTTCTTCTACAGTTCAGGGAACTCAACTTGGATTGATTCATTCTGTATTAATTCCCCTGAATTATTTTTGCTTCATGGTCCAGTATATAGAGTAATGACATATTTATTAGTGACAAATTTAATTGTTTGGCGTGGAGATTGATCGATTTTAACGCCACGGACTAGAGATTATTTTCCGTTCTGTGAAAGTTCAAGGGGCAGGTTCACCAATACCCTTTGACCTTTGTCCGGTGTTCGAATTACAATTTCGTAGATCCGGTGACCCGAAAAATTGAGTCACGGGGTATCAGCTGATAACGCGTTTGGATAGTACGTCAACCAGAGCGACATACCAAAAAAAGACCGAAACCGAAACCAACATGAGAAACTTACAGAATATTTTTTTTTTATTCGTCACTTTCCGTCCCTACCCAAAACAAAATGTACACATGTAGTTCACACAATCTTATTCATTTCGTGCGTTTGAAGATATGCGGAAATAATGTTCAGACTGGATTTGATGTGTGGCTCAATGGTGTGACTGCACATCATTTTTGCGACCATTGCGACACGTCAAACTCAGTCTGAACATTACTTCTGCATGTCTTCAAACGTACGAAATTAATAAGATTGTGGTAACTACATTCGGTACAGTGCCGAAAAGAAAAAGAAAACTGGCGTCTGGCGAACTCTCGATCTAGAAAATAATATTGCTATTAATTTTTAATGTCACACTATACGCTCTTAAAAACCCTGAACAACCTTTGGTAAAGAATTGCTAAAAATTAGAAATTATAACTAGAATTATATTTCCATTATATCAACCGATCAACAAGTAACAATTCTGTATCCAATCACCATAGGCGAAAACCAATCGGTGACGCCAGGCCTAGGTTTCAACACAAGTGACGTCACCAACTGTGGCCGGGGGGGGTCATTCAATACCACCTGGGTCATTGCGCTCGCCACTCGGCGCACCTCAGTAGCCTCTTCATCACCCGCAATCAACAATAGGTAAAAACGTGAGAGGGGGAGAAGGCAAGTTCCAGCCTACGCATTCCCGGCAACGCACATTTTTTTTTCACCTGACTAACAAGATCATAATAAATCTGTTTCATTAATCATGTCAATCGCGGAGAGCTCATATATGGACGCTGGCTTCGGGTCTGCAAAACAAAAGCGCACTTGTCCAGAGGTTGATCGGCCGAAACCATTGACCTAAATAGACTGCTTGACTGCTTCCCCCTTATAGACGGTAAATTCGCGTGACCTCGCCAGGCAACAGACTACCACATTTTTATTCATTTATTTTTTGTTATTTTTTTAATCGAATAAACTAAACCTATCCTCGTTCCTTTTCATAGAGCAACTTAGAACGGCAGTGTTCCCCGTATTTTATGTACGAATAGCTCCTTTCCTTTATAGGAACAGTAAAAGTTCCTTCCATTTTATGTACGAACGGCCGAGTTCCCATTATTTTATGCGAGGACAGCCGAGTTACTTTCTTTTTATATAGGAACGGCTAAGTTATTTTTATTTTGCTCAACCGTTTCTACATAAATTAAACGGGAACGAGGTTCTTTCTAAACATAGGAACAGGAACGCGTCCATTTTCAAATGGAACGTAGCTGATACTGTGAGCAAGTCAGCATGCCTGATGATTTCGACAGGGGTACTACCGATAACATGGAAGTTGGAAGTACGGTATCGTAACGGGCACCTTCCGAAATTGCTACTTCACCAGCACAACGAACACGAATTGCATGTAGGCAACGAGCATTTTGCGAAGGCCGGTGGTGAAATTGTATAGAAACCGGGTTGTCCTCAATAACCGACAGAGCGCGCAGCACTCTCAGATTGAAAAGAGATAAAAGTAACTTTGTGAACGACTCCCGGTCGGTTTGACCGTTCCCACGTGTAAAAAAAAAGCAACCAATCCACATACGAGCAAATTCCGCTCACCGAAACAACACCCGCGCATATAAAAATCGGAAAATGTAGCTTTCTGGTGTGTGGCCCGTTAGAGGTGACCAACCGGGTCCAATACAATATATTCGTAATAATGGATGGACATAAGTACATGTACATTCGCCATCAGTCGTTTCAGTTTTTATTTCTATTTTCTCAATTTTCCTAGATTTCCCAATTTTTAAATAAATTATCTCCCATTATACTGGGCGAAGCCGCGTCGCTGCTTCTCTCGTTTCTCAATAAAGGTGAAATAAGGTGACTAATTACGACTAACCCCTAATTACCACCTATGGGTTAAGCTTGGCACACGATTTAAATAAAAAACTAGAATGGAACACAGCATAAAAAGCATGTAAATATTCGGTCGAACTAAAAGAAATAGGTGATTAAAAGGTTACAACAACTATTCACCGCGGGACGATATGTCAAAAACTAAGAAAATAACAATTACTTCACTTCCCTTATAGCCCCGGTAAGCCTCATTCAAGCCACACGCCTCGCAGGTACACTTTATAATTAGCGTTTGCTAATTTATCGCTATCCAACCGAGTGCATGAGTCAGTCACTCATTAAGAACCACAAGTAGATTTTCATTAACAAATGGAGGTCAATCGGATGAGGCCGACATCTCATGAAACGATGCCAAGTCATGTAAAGCTGGCGATGAACGAAATATTGGGTAGGCAATTTTCTCATAAAATGTTTCAAAAAAACATCAGTCACGGGCTAATCAAATTTGTCCAACAAATTAAAACTTGCGTTTGAAAGAATTTTTGACTTGTCGTTTCATCAATTCCATTTTAAAATGGGAACCTGTAAGCTTTGAATGCGAACGCAATATATATTTTTTTAAATATTTAAATTATTTTTTTATTAATACGAGTAGGATGTGTAATGTTTAATGCGACCCGTCTACCTCAGTCGGTATTGCAACCGACTGAGGTGCGGGTGGTCTAAAGTTCGAGTCCCGGCGCAGGCTCTCGTCTATTCGATCCTGGGATACTGGTGAATATGTGCCCCTCCATAAATGTAATTTCGAGGCGATTGGAGGGGTACATAATTTCTTGCAGTTATATTCACTACAGTGGATTAAAATATATTAACACATATATTTAAATATTAGTCATTCAAATGTTCAGCACACAATAAAAGGAACCACCGTTCCAGTTCTTGAAAATAAGGACGAAGCAGTTCCAAGCAATTCCGTCCTAGGAAAAGGAACCTCAACGTTCTAAATTTAGTTCCTCAGAAAACCGTTCTAAATGCTGTTTACATACTCCAATTTATTTTTGCGCACCCTGTATAGTCTAACGAAGTATAATGGATTCGGCTGTCCTAAAATCAGAATCGGACAGAACTAGCTGTGTGTTGCGCGAACGACTACACGAACAACGGATTACGGAATTGAATCACGCAATGACAGGGGTATACTAATTGAGCATTGTCCTCATTCCATTTCGAATAACAGAAATCTCACCACTGGATGAAATAGACTCTGAACACGAGGCATAGAGAAAACCAATCACTAGTGTAAGGACTCGTCCAGGTACTTCAGAAAGAGGTGCCGTGTGGCGAAGTCGCGGTGCAATACATCTGTGATCGCGGGTTCAATTCCCGGCAGAGGCAATTTTTCGGGCGAGTTAAATTCGTACGCGGATTTATTGAACGAATGCTTCTTTACAATTTCGCAAGTAATACTGAAAAGGAAATATTGTGCAACGCAGATTTTGTTATTATTGTAACAGGTGTTCATAAACTGAAGTGTAAAAAGATATTGCCATCAATAAAAATTTCAATTTTGTTCCGAAAATATTCCTTACATTTGTTACTTTTGGACGACTTTTATTGACTTTCCAGATGGGAGTAAACACCGAAGTAAACTCGTGAGACGCGTGTCTGTATGTTGTCGGGTTACTCGGGCACACGTTTGTGATCCCTACATAGGTACGAAGTCTAACCTGTCTTGGCTAGGCAATATTACAAGATCGTCACATGGTGGCTCCGAAACGGAAAACTCTGATTATTCTCCTAGGCAACGTTCACAGACTAATCTAGTGTGCGTGAAAATGTAAGCTAGAAATATGTATCACGTCCATAAATCAAAAATGGCGGCGTGCCAATAGAGGGCGTACCATTCGTCCAAACAAGCTAATTTGTAATAAGAGAGTAAATCTGTCTAGCCAGCAAAAGCCATTCTTTTTCAAGAGCATTCAAGTGAGCTAGACACGAAGATGAACTATCTGGGCAAGCCCTAATTCAACTCCAGACCGGCCTCTACAAACACACCCTGTATAGGGGTTAGGGGGAGAACTGATGAAAAGGAAAAAGGGTTAAAACGGGAAGTAGTTCAACGGCGAGGGGAGTTGAAGGGGGATCTTACAGGCACTGGTGTACTTGTGAAACCTCACAAAAACCAGCAAAAAGACACAATATTCAAAACAGAAGTCTGCGTACACCGGTCTCGTATTTCATGGAGATAAACGTAGTGAATGTATTAGGGGCGTTCAATAAATTTCGAAAATTAAAAAAAAAACCGGCTGCATGGATTTTAATGAAATTTAGCGAAAACATTCTAATAAATACCATATAATTTTTTTAATTCGACAAAAAAATTGCACGTGCTAAAAATTCGATCGCCAAAGTAGATATCGACAAGATAGCAGTTCGGTAGTATTCAGCTGTTCTTCGTTTTAATTTTTGAAAGCATTTCTGGAATTAAATATAATTTTCTCCAAGCCAGCATAAAATGTTTATAAGCTATGCAACGTTCAAAACATCTGTTTAGAAGTGATTTGAAAGGTTTGAAATGGTCAATCAACTGTGACTGCTCTTGAGAAATTGACGGCCAGTCTAGAAGGCTTCAATACCAGCTGATCGAGTTGTTAGGTCTACTCGCGCTACTCGCTATTGCGAAAAATACATCTTCAGGAACGGAATTTTTTTGAGCGATTTATTACTCAATGGTATTTGTGTACGAAATTTTATTAAAATCCACGAAGCTGTTTTGAAAATAAAAATATTCCGGAAACTTTTGGAACTTCCCCAATAGGCTTGGTTACAGACTCACTAGGGAAAATATCTTGCCAACCGGTTTCAGACACAAAGGGGTGGGAATGAGAGAAGTGGGGGGTTGAAAGGCGCATGAATGGATTCGAGCCTAGGTCGGCTATGGACTAAAATGCTCATGAGCGCACCCCTTAATTCCTCCAATATCAAAAATCCCCTAAGTTCCTAACCAAACAGATTGTATCAGAGACTACTACATTTGCATGAGGAATAAATGCAACGGCATTACATAATGCAGGGAGGACGACCGTGACCATAAGGGAGGCGCATATCCTTTGATCTACGAGTATATTCAGGGTGTCAATTCTGAACTTGAGCGGGTCGCAAACTGGGTACGAAGTCATAAGAAGAAAAAAATGAATTCGTTCAAATAAAAAGTGTTATAGTACAAAAAAGGTTTAAAATCTTGGAGACTCCAAATTGAGTTTTGGAACACATTGTCAATTTTCCCGTTAAACACGTTATTCTCAATAAACAACTCAACGTTACAACCAAAAATTTGGAACCTAAAATATATATATTAATAACATTATGTAACTATAATAATATTAGCTAATAATAAATACTATTATAAAAATGATAACAATAAAAATAATAGTATATGAAGACATGAACGACTACAGGCATGGACCTAAACAGTCGAAACTGCCAAAATATATTTGAGCTATAAACTTGATAATTTAACGACAAACGACTATACAATCATGGGCCTAACCTGTCGAACACGCCAAGAGTTTGCGTATTCTTAATTTCACGATTTAAAACATACACGAACAAACTCAAGGGCCTAAAAAAATCCTGGCTGTTTTTACTATTTATTTTTGACTTCAACAGCGATGCCCTTGGCGCTCAGATTAATTTTTCAATGCGTCTCCGGTGACATCATATTGAGTTATTATATTAACCCTCGCTAATCCACAATTGATACCCCCAGCACGACAAGCTGGATAACATTAAGCGCCAAACTGCATCCCTAGATTAGCTGCACAACTTTATTACAATGGCGTTTAATATCTCGACAATGAATGTCGGAGGCCTCGACTAATCGCGTTAGAAAAGAAACACGAGCGTAACTCTATATATATGATGCGGGACACACGCGAATATTCATATAGACGACGCAAAACAAGAAATAATAAAAATAAATGGCTCGGAACCTCGTGCATAAGACAAAAGAAACGTTTAGGCGGAGCACATTTCATTTTGGTCACGTATAAGTGCAGTATATATCCATGGTTCAGTTGCCAAAATGTACGTGGTACAGTCTGACTAGAGCTCTTATATGGCTCTAATAAAAAGCAGTGCATAAAGGGCATCTAAAAGGCACGGCTTTCGGCAAATTACTCCGAATATAAATATATGCAGAAATTTCATTTTTACCAAGTAAAAAAAAAAAAGTACCAAAACCGTTCCACGCAAAAGATATGCTACTTTCTGTAATTGCTTTCTCAAATACGAACGAGTCTTTTTAAAAGGCGAGAGTCTTAAATATTTCACGAGTGTTTCTCTCCACGAAGAAAGTGGCAGAAATTTGCTTTCACCGCGAAAGAACATAATCACATACATTTTCTTACAAAGTTGTTCTACTCCCTCCCCCCGCCATCTTCACTGGCGCTGGTATTATTACTATCGTATGCAGCTGTATATATATTATTTAAATGATAGGCTACAATTTATGTTGAAGACTACCTTGACTCTCGGAAAGCGGCATTGCAAAACAGCGTTAAAAAACGAGTCAGTGTTATTGTATCTTTCGAGCGACGCGAATAATTCGTTGTAAATGAGAAAAACATGGATTTAATCGAATCGTTTCAATAATAAATGGAAACGATAGAAAAAATCTAAACGCCGAAATTTTATCTTTAGAAAACTAGATCATTTCGGCTAAAAACAAGTTGAAACAACTTGAACTTTGACCATGTTCTCCGCAACAGAGCCCCCCAAAAACAAACGACACATTTGTTACGAGTTATATCGGACACTACATGAATGATTCGGATGAAAATCTTTAAATGCCGGTTGTAATTAAGGTTGCACCAATATTTCATGAAATCGACGAGAAACGTTATCAGAATCCTTAAAAATGTAACTGAATTAAAGATTTAGAAGCACAAGTTTCCTTTTTCAAAAAAAGAGTGGGTTTCAGCGCAACACTTGTTGTTTCGCGGATTAGTTGACACTGTTCAAAGAATGATAAACTTCCCGCCAATAAAACCTTCTCCATTCAACAATAAAACCTTCTCCATTCAACCAACCCTCAGAATAAAACAAAATTCATAAACTTTTCAGTCGATACAGTTTTAAAACTCTTGATAATTAATCTCTTCTAACAAGAAAACATATTTTCGGCCATCAAACTCTGCCTTAATTCTTCAAACTCGACATCAAACGCGACCCCAGTTGTAAAACAAGCAATTTAGAAAAAGTATCTCGGGAATTTTTGAACAGCCCGATTCGCGAAACTGACGCCATAACGTCCGTTGCCAGGTAAAAACGAACAGGCCCCACCATCGCAAAACACCAGCGACTGTCGCGGCGATACGATCGTACAAATATAGAAAGTTTATCTAAGTAAAGTATATATATTGATATTTTCGATTGTTGAGGGACATGCCTGCAATCGTCTATATTTTTATGTATTTCCTTATGTTTTGCGACCGTACAACTCCTGCAGTAAACAGGCACACCCAACTAGTACGCCGCGACACCTTTCCCGTCACGAAAACATGTTCGGCGCGATTTTACCAACTTTCTGAAACAAAAGTCAACAAACACGAAACTTACGGACTGGGACCTCCTTGGCGTTGAGGTTGAGAACAATCTGATCGATCCGTTCGATCCTCTGTCCAACCTGGGTGGCCCGCTCGGTTATAGTTGTCAGTTGGCTGGTCAGATCGTTGAAGATGTCCTCGGCTACGCGGGACACCCAGGCCAGTTGCCGCAGAGCCTGAGCCAGCGTCGTGTTGGCCACAGCTTCCTGGAGGTCATCGTCGAGCCGGGTGCTGTCCGGCAACGGTCGGCGACTCAGGAACTGCGGCTCGACCACGCGCTTCAGGAAGGGCATTTGGCCGGTAGACGCGAAAACCACGCGACCGTCGCAGGATCACCACTCCACACGCACTTTTTGAAACTGACGCGCACAAAAACAATATACCTGTTAATTGTATCTGAAGAAAAAACACTTTTCGCGGACACGCACGGTCGATACAAGGTTGGATAATCCAGGCAGAAAGTTTGTCGGCGTTTTTCCAAAACTTTTTATTTCGATCACAAACTTGGACGTTTGCGGCGTCGCCGCCAGCGAACGTCACGGAACAACATAACTGCACCCGCGCTGAGCGAATTCCGCGAGCGGAATGGCTATTTTTCTGTGCGATGCGCTCTCGCGAGCAACTGTTCGCGCGTACAGCATTTTACGAGGGGGAATCAATAAGTAAGGTTATCCAACCAAGTTGGTGATTTTTGAGAATCGCTATTTGGAGTTTTATCATAAATGAACAGTAATATGTGGCATTGATTTGGTGTCGTTTTGCGAGAATCTGAGAGAAATTTCAACAGCAAAATTGTTCTCTAATCCCAAATTTGAATGGTCAATTTCTGCAAGTGCCCGTTTTGCTCATTACAGTCGCTTACAGCCATTGAGATCGGTGTTACCGCCATTAAATTTTTCTCGCTATTTTCAAACTGATTGGTTTAAAAACAATTGCCCCGATTCACTCTGACAAATTCCTTGTGAATTTTAAAAGTTTAAAACCTTTTCAGTAATAGAAATCAAATAATACTTCGCATCTCATCATGATTTACATTTACATTTACAATTTGTACCCGCGAGCAGCCCCGGGTGGGGGGGCCTATGGCGGGGGTCAAGTGACCAGTCTATGAAATAA
>JAUJYS010006572.1:0-10225 GCA_033995665.1 Melogona broelemanni | reverse complement strand
AGATCACTTCGGCGAAGCGCGCGGGCTGTTGTTTTTGGCCTTCCGCACTTCATTTGTCATTCGAATCTGTTGAGCAATTTGTCTCGGTCGTCTATATATATATATACTCCTGAGGCCTTTCCTCAACCTGTTCACAACATTTCTTTTAATTTCCATAAATGGAGGTATCTGATAGTAAATTCAGAATGAAATACATGAATACATAAATGTTAATGCTTGTGGTCGGTAGTTGTCTTTTAAAATTTAAGTTTTCTACGTGATAACAAATTTGGAATTATCATAGAGCTTTTGATGTTTTTAAATACCGACCCATGGTGACCCTATGAATAAAGGTAAAACGAGGTTAAGTAAAACTAAGTTAGCGCTTACTGGTGTTTTCATAATTTAATGATTTTCGTGAAAATCGATTTTGTGGTACAATATGTCTATGGGTAACTAGGGATCGGCAATGACTGGACGGTACTTATACTGAAATGAACGACCGTTCCAGTTTCTCAAATAAAAAAGGAACGAAACCGTTCCAGAAGTTCCTTTCTATTAAAATGAATCTAGGCCTTACAAAGTTTCTCAGAAAAGAAACGCTTTCCAAGTTCACCTTTCGGTACAAGGTGATCTGAGGAGGATTGATGGCGCAGTCGCGGTGGCCAGTAGATCAAATGGAAAATGCCGAGTCCCGGTCTGCAGGTGTCACATGCCATTGTCTCAGTTGACACTTGACAAAACGTCAGGGTAGCAAAAGGGGAAAAAGACTCCACCAAAAGTACAAATTGAGTTATTCTGTTCGGACTCCGCGCGGCTGAGTTCAGTAAGTGATATCTGTACGTAGAAAATACACATCTAGATGTAGCATTCTATCAAGGTTCTGAAGTCTCACGCAGTAGATTTATTTCAACCACTGGGCAAACTGTTTTCCAATACATGTATCCTTATCGTTGTACTTGTTCGGAGGTTATATATGGCGATGTACATGTTCTATATTGTCATGCGTCAAATTGGTGGAACACAATTTTAAATTTTATGTATCTTGAAACTTTGTTGACTTTTTATTTTCCTACGGACGTTTTGCTTTTTCATTGCTAGGTTGTGTAGGGGTGTGACCACAACTGACAACTACAAACATCTCCTCGACACAAGCCCATCCAATGACCACTCCATGCGACCGAATACGGTAAAAGAACAACAACAGAGGACCTGAAATGTGCTTCTACTAACCGAGCAGAGGATGCTTTGAAGAAGTGTGTGTATACAAGGGGTGTATAAAAGAAAGGATATTACCAAAGCCCATTATACCAGTCACACACAAGCCTGACATTACGCAAGTCGTTAACGAGAGGCTTAATTACTGCGCAACAATAACTGCTTCACAGTTGCTTCATCAGAATACCTCCTCTCTTCCTCATCTCCCTCTTTAACTTTATCCCCTCTTTTGCTTCTATCCCCCATCTATTACCCACTACTACATTGTTTGATTTGGCAGCAGAACTGTTCACGTAAATATTTACATTTCACAGCAATTACGTTTTTATTTTGTTCTGTGTTTGCTCAACGATTTTTGTTTGCTCAGTACGCGTAGGAAGGAAAATAAAAATAACATTGCTGTTGTTTTGTTGGGCAATTTCGGGTAACAGAATATCATTACGTTTACTGGCGAAAAAGCACGTACAGTATGATAGCTTGAAGGTCTGTCTAGATGCGATGAAATACGTCTGCGAAATTTGTCCGCGACATGCGACAGGACCATTCGAATTTTCTCCTTAAGGACTAGCTTCTTTCATTTTTAAAAAACTGTAATGTAAAGACGATTGGGGAATATATACCGGTACAGCGTCGTAATAAATCGTACGAAAACTATTCTGAAAGATATTGGAAAAATTATTGTTCTTGAAGTTTTTTGAAACAGTTATAATTTTGTTTGTTTAGATAGTTTGTTATACAGAGTAGTAATGTTTTTATCTCAATCTTGTAGGGCTCATAGGGAAAATTGAAATGGTACCAACAAGGCCTGCTAGATTCGTTAGCTGTAATTTTAGTCGAACAGTGTGGCAGACATGTTATCAAAATAAGGGTGGAGATCGTTGGAAGACCGTAGAAAATAAAATTATATTGGACTGTTGGTTCGCACCCTGAAAGGAGATTGTGATGTTAATGCTGGGAAAATTGTCCTATAAAGCTGTATGTAACACGGAATAGAAGAACGGGCCACATTAGTATGGTGAAGGAGCTACAGTGTAACTATTGTGCTACAATTATTATTTTCCCCCAGGGTGTGTCGGCAGTGGAACAGACTAAAAGAGTCTCAACTATAGAGAATATTAAAATAGGAGAACCCCATCTTTGTCAGTAACTGGTCTTTTAACATCCGCCATTGGCCGTAAAGAGCTGCGTGTGGGTATATATTGTTATTTTCAATTCCTAACCACTGTAGAGAATAGCACTACAGGATGTTATTGTACCCCTCGTGTCGCTATGGAAATGTATGAGGGCCACATTCCAGTACCACAGGATCGAATAAACGAAAGCCTGCGCCGGGAATCGAACCCGTGACCACCCGCTCAGTAGACTGTAACTATACCCACTGAGCCATTGGAGGTTGACGATTGTAATTGTAATTGTAATAGTTTTTAAGTAGGGTTTTTTAAGACGGGTACTAGCATAACAGTTAAAAATCTGATAGTCTCTGTAAGTGTCTATGGGTGACCTACGTACGTATTTCGGTTTCGAACTCACAACCATTTGGAGGATCTTGGAATCTGGGTGGAAATAAAATGAAACGAATGGTTTCCATAGGCAATGCATTTACAACATCGCGTATGTTGAGTCAATTTGCGCTCCGTCACTCAAAACACAATTGTATTTTGAACAAATACACCGTTTGCCAACGCGAAACGACTAACAAAGGCTCGCTAGACGCGCGAGTTGCAACCGCGGAAACCCCTCCCCCCCTTCTCCGAACAAAAATACCGCCGATAAATAATTCTACCGCTCCAAGTACGACGCCATTAAAGTTGGGCGTTGTTTGTACAGTACTTTTACACACTTGCCTTTTGTTCGGCTATTTGTCATTATCATCATCATAGGGAAGACGGAGCCCTCTATTTAGTGCACGTGCTCACACACTACAGTATAGTACAGAAATTATTGTTGTGCACGTGCCCATAATTCCGTGTTAGAGTGGACGTTTAGTTCTGTGTGGGCTTCGTAAAACAATAGAAGAAACACGAAAGCAAGAGATTGCGCTTTTTTTTTAGAGTTTAAATGGCGCCTTTTGTTGACATTTTTTTTGTCTAGGAGGTTCAAGTCTATTATCTAATGTGTTCGTGCCTTTGTAAAGAAAAAATCCTTTGTCATAAATAAAGAAAATTGCTCGCAACTAAATTTACAGAATAATCACAATTAGTACCGGTAGTCAAACGTCGTAGTTCTGTCGGTATTGCGACCAGCTGTGGTGCGGAGATTCCGGGTTCGATACCCGGTGTGGACTATCGTTTATTCGATAACCCGGGGTACTTATGAAAATGTGTCCCTCACATAATATAATATTACGTAGCATCACGAGAGGCACATAATCTCCTGTAGTGACATTGACTGTGATTAACTACAGCAGTATTTTCAAAACCTTTTGACTCGTGGAGCCCTTTTTTAACCAAGTTCCATGGTTGAGCCTTTTTTTAAACCAATTACAATGGTGGAGCCCCTTAGGTCCAATGTCTTACAAGTTAATTGTGTTTAGGAGAATTGTTAATTGTGTGTCCAGGAGTGGCCGCGGAGCCCTGGGAAAATGCTTGCGGAACCCAGTTTGGTAAACGGGGTACTTCAGTGATCGGCAAATAAAAAATAGGTGATGTTCAAAAATATAACCGAAGTTTAATCTATTCAAATCCCATAAAACCAAAATTAGCAGGAACTCATTTTAAAATTTCACGTGCGAGTATATTTTTAGTAAAGTCATTAAACAGCACATTGCACGTGAACCAACTAGATTTCTGATAAATCGCCAATTCAAAACACGTGCACCTTGAACAAGCGGGTTAGAAAAAAAAAACTCAGCTGCAATAATTTATGCGCACATATTACTTGCCAGTCTATTTTTCCTCTCGAAAATCGTAATCCAATCCTTGCGGCAAAACAGATCTATTAAGCCCCCCCACCTATATCAAGTGTTTGGTACTTGGGTCACGTTTATCATTATTTCTGAGTTATTTGCTATGCGACGCAGCGTGTTACATACAAATGCATTATTCCATGTGTCTGATCAAGTCAGATTTTTGCATTAATGCTACAGTTTTGTGATCCAGTTCACAAAAGCCTCCCAGTCTTGTTTTTTCATCCCTTAAAAAAACCTAAGAGAATGTAGCACGGACCAACCAAGACCGAAATGTTTCAAATTTCCGTCGACTATAGCTTCAAATGTGTTGTAAATTTTAATGTGGATTATATTGAAGTCAATCACCCCAGAATGAGAGTTGCTGATGATGAGATTCGTGACGTGTTCGCCTACTATGTTCCATGGTCGCGGGTTCAATTCCCGACCGAGACCTTCGAAATTTGTCGGGCGACAAAATGTCGAGCCTTCCAGTCCTTTCTTTCGAATAGAAGTAAAACCTGTAAGAATAACTGATGATGTTGTTCGTTCCTTTATTAAAAAAAAGGAACGAAGACGTTCTTCGTTCCTTCAGAAAATGGAAGAAACGAGGAAGTTTCTCGTTATCCTTCAGTAAAAAAAATAAAGAAAAAAAAAACAATTGAGTTTGGCGCAGAAGTCATTCAATTTTTTTAACGCTGATGTTGAACAAATTGGATTACAAATAACTGACCCCATGTTCCCAACTAATTTCTTGCGAATTTCAAAAGGTTTAAGCTATTTGAATCATAGAAACAAATAATCCTTTGTAGATTATGTAGCTTGTTGCGATTTTTAATCCTGTCTAATGGAATGTCCTGCCTACGTCCTTGAACGTTCGTAAAATAAAGAACGAGGGCGTTCAAACGTTCCTTTCTCAAAATAGAAACGGGGGCGTTCCAACGTTCTTCAGAAAAAGAACGAATTCATTTGAACGAGACGTTCCTTTGTCGTTTCAACCCACGCCATTGTTTTTGCTGTACCGTACACGCAGATTATTTTTATGACCAGTTTTACCAGGCAGCAAGGTCACCCCACGTTCAAATCCGTGCTCTTCCTCATGAGTAATTAAAAAAAACTTTTTTTTATGTTTTATTCAGCAAAAGACATAGAAATAATAAGCAGTACAACAATAAAGTTACAGGGAGAGGATAAAGAACTTTTATACTAGTTCACTCCCCCCACACCCAACGGTCGACCAATGGTAGGGCGAGACGTCAGCGCCAGCTGGTGTCATGCTTCGTCCCCTCAGAGGTCATACTTTGTTTGTTGTTCACCGAGATGGCCGCTTCGATGTTTTGCTGAGACTCCCGTTAAAAATGGAATTCTGCGCGACGTAAATTTTCATTTTTGGCGATGAGCTTAAAAATTGAGATTATGCGAAAATGGACTACTATGGAGCCGTATGGAGAAGACACGATGCCGTCGTGCCGATGTCGATTCACCGCCCCGTCACATTCAGGAAACCGGACAAATTTTGAGTCGTGGAAAAACCCCAATTGAACTACACCTGACGGGCGCATGGTAATTTTTGCTTGGCCAAGGCTCAATTTAGGCCTAGCTCAGGGTTAACTACTAATTTGGGTCATGATTACAAGCACGGCTTGCTCAATTTTTCTTCCATTCTGAAGTAAGACGCGCGTACGTATTTCTCCCTCGAAATAGTCCGCGTTGAAATGACCCCATGATAACTAGGCCCGCCCAATTAGCTATAGTTGTTACACCCCAAGGCACCTCAATGCATGTCGTGCCACTGCACGCCGAGATGGCCGCTGTGAAAAGATAGTTCACGCCATATTATTCATTTTCGTTCGTGCCAATTTTCTAACATGCTTTCAGCCTTTATTGTTGATTAATCAAAATGTTACGACCTTGCACAAAGATTATGGTTTGACTTTTCGACCGTTCTAACAATGAAAATATTTGTAATTTTCTTCTTTCGGTCAATCTCTCCTGACCATAGGGCCTAAGCCTATTGCATAGAACCATTAGTTGTAATGCTTTAAATTAAAAAAATATACCTTGTTGTGGATATTGCATTGCATTTTAAACAGAAATAAAAATATTTTTTTATTATTACAGATGAATAGTTACAACACAACCTCAGATGTAGCAGTGGAAGCTATGTAGCAGGAAATTTGCTGGAGAAGCTAGGTAGCAGGACACAGCTCTGTTATGGAAGAAAGTAACCGTTAGAGATAGGTAACAGAAAGTAGCTTTGGGAGCTAGGTAGCAGGAAGTAGCTGTGAAATTTGGTTGCAATAATAAGTATTTGTGGGTAGCAGGAAGTGGCGAATAATTTGGACAAGCTCATAGAGCGCAATTTTAAAGCTTCTTGAATACTTCAAACAGAGGAATAAGAAATAAAAATAAGGCCTGAAAAATCGAAAGCGTTATAACAAAATTTGTGACACGTCCAAGTCGCAGTGTGGTTCAGGATTAATTGTTCCTTTTAGGATTTAGAGACAGATCCCCGTAACGTATCTCTACAAAGTGGTTTTCCAACCCTTGAATTCACGTATTTGTTCGCTGCAGCAATAAATTCCACTCTTAACGAAAACCCGCTTTCATTATAATGTTAAGATTTGTGTTCGCCAGTTTGAAATGTCACGTGGCGCGGTAATGTATGGGACCCGGATTTATTGGCTCAGTAAAAATGACAAATGATGAACTTGATATACCCTTTGTTATGGGATGACATGACATTTACCAGTGTTGGTTAGGAACGGAGCAGTTCCATTGCTAAGAACTTTGAAATGACTAAGTTCCTTTTCCTCGAAACACTTGAACTGGTTTTTTTATTCTTCCGGAACTGCAATGAAGTTTTCTTTTAATGTGTGTACGACATTGGAATAATTAATATTTAAATATTATATATTACACTTTTTAACTTTTAAAAATTAAAAAAATGACGTTTACATTAAAAACTCACTGCGTAAAAGTTATTTTTACTAATGAAGTTATTGGGTCAAATATAATTTTAGATATTCACATCCATTCAGAATGCGATTTGTTTTGTTATTTTAATTTTTAATCAAAATAATGGAAAAACTGAAGTTATTTTTTTTAAAGAACCTTCGAAAAATCTTTCAAAAGGTTCCTTTTTAAATATTTGGATTACATTTAATTTTTGTAGAAAGTGAAACTGGAAATTGTTAGAAGGAACGGCAACTCGAAGGGGTTCCATTTTCAAATGGAACGAACCCAATACTGGAATTAAACAATGTTGTCTCTATGATAGTCCGTCGTTAATCATGGGCTTCCAGAGTGGTTTGTACAATCGATTTCATGTTGTTGGGGGATGGGAAACGGTTGAGCGAGCACTTTACATATGCAAATAGCAACGGTTGCTCTCGAGTGTCTTTGTGGGTTTGTATTCGTCTGGGCGCGGAAATAGGAGACAATGAATTAGTGCCTTGAGATTAAAGCACACACCTGATATCACTTTTGAATAAATTGGCGATAAATTTAAAAGGTAGCATTTAAAAGATGAGCATAGAGACTTGAAACAGGCTTGCTATGAGGATTTTAGAAATTGAACTAAAATTTAAGCTAAGGATTTGGGGTTTACTTTTAATCGTATGTGTGATTTTCTTTTTACTTAAATTTTATTTTAGGTTTCGGATTTCAGTCCGATAAATTAAAGTATATCGAAGCGCTCGCAACATTCATATCGGTAAAGTTTTAATTTGGCTGGTTTAGTGAAGGCAGTGGTAACTTATATGTTAAATAACGAAATTAACGAGTGACCTTGGGCTTGGCTATTCGGGGACATTTACACATTCCCTGCGCAGGCTCGTTTATTCGTTCTTAGGGTACTGGTGAAAATAGTGACCCTAAAGACATTGCCTAAGCATTAAGCAATAGGAGGGGTTCAGAAACTCTATGCAATAGTGACTGGAAATAGAAATATAACCTTCTATAAACATAAATAATTAAAATAAATATAAATGAAGGTATGAAAATAAATAAATAAATACTACTCAAATAATGAGTATACAAATGAGTTGAATAATATATCTAACAAAATAGCTTATAATTTATATCGTATGTTTAGCTTGATAACTTGTTTAGAATATTAAACCAAAATGGTATGTCATATGCATAAACTCATTAGGCAAATAAAAACATCCATGTACGTGTTACCATGCTTAGGATCACATTATTCAAAGTTGCCAAAAACATTTCCCTAATTGAAAAACAAGCTGAACCACGATAACTTAATCTCAAGAAGAAGCAACGTTTTTTGTAACGCTGCCAAAACTAAATATTTATGAGGTGTACTTAAAAAAATACCCTAACGGAGGTAGGCCTAAATCTTAACCCCAAATCTGTGTTATCAGCGGCATTTTTTCCCTTTCTCCACGGTTTTGTAATTAAACCCCAGCAACGGCATACAGACCTTATTGAAGCTTACAACCGCGTACGATTTCAGACACATTATTTCCTCCTGGTGCGATAGCCGATATGTGACATAACAAAAATACATTGGAAATATAAATTTAGTATGAGGCGGAAAATTTAAAGCTAACGTTCAATTAAATCATTTATTTTTGACAACCAAATAAGTGGATGATACGAATTTACGTTTGCCGCAAAAAAATGCATTACTTATTTTCTCCACAAAAAATAACATTTTTAGCTTACAATTTAAACGCGATTCCTAAAAAAATTAAACCGATATTATCTGTGTGGAATAGGCAAATTTGATGGTGGAAACTCGAATAAAATGAAATGTGGTTGACGAAGATGAACAAATTGGACCACTGTCGGCCAAACTTGGCAAAATCCTTATAGAAAAATCGATCTGTGCAAGCCAAGTAACTGTAATTTCTACAAGACCGCCACCAAAGGTTGGAAAATTAGATAATTTTATTGAAATGTGGAGCAATTCGTAGATAATGATGCTCGTAATTGCTCGCGGCGTTTACTCGTACATGTTTATGGCGTCTGGTCCCCAGTTGGGGAAGTTTATTCACTATGTTCCTGGCATCGCCAAGGGATTACTAGAAAGTTTGGGAATGGAGAAATTGACAAACGTTTTGTGAATTTGCACTAGTAGTTTTTGTCTTGAACGAGTTGATTGGTTCGAACCCGTTTTGATCCAGTTGCGTTCAGTTATGAAGATTCATTAAGATTCAAAAGAAGTTCATAAAGATTGGATGGGTTGCGTCTGGTCGATATATCTTGCAGATTCAAATAATTTTTAATGCCTTGCAGATTAAATTCAAAATCAAGAAAAAAAATTGTTATTTTTTTTATGTCTTGCTGATTAAATTTAAACGCGAGAAAATTCAAAGGAACTGAGAAAAAACAGAAAAGTCACAGGTTTCGTTTTAACGCCCAGGTTTATTTTAATTTCTGTAGGAACTGGAACGGGAACTGGTTCAATTTTTCATCGGAGAAACTGGAACTGAGTTCTTTTCAAAAGGAACGAAACCAACTCTAAATATGAAGGCTGATTTCAGTTTTATAAAAAAAACCTTTTGTGAATATTTACAGTTTTTCAGTATTTGCCGGTCTTTGGAGGAGTTACATGCGAATAGGCTTTAGCCGTTGCTGTAGTAGCATGGCCGAAAAAAAGCGCAAATCAACTTGTAACGGCTCTAAAACGTACGAGTCCTTCCGCCGCAAAAATGCTACCAGTCACGTGCAGACTTCCTAACTCCCAAGTGTGGTGGTGGTTGTGGGTGGGATAAAACTCGCCAGATGCCGCGCATTTCCTGACCGGAGTCGAAATTTCGTGCTCGTCGCCGTTCTATTTTACCCACAATGCAATTGTCATCCCTTGAGCACGCGCGCCAGTCATTCAATTGCGTTTCAATGGACTGGCTTTCAGTCACTGGGCCCCCCTGGCTTACGGGTCGCCAGTCGCATACAAATGTTGATAAAAAAAAATCCAGGAGATTTTGCTGACGTAAAGCCGCTCTTGTAGAATGGGATGTGATCAAGGCTGGAAGCACAATTTTGGACATATTTTTCAAACTCAAAATGACATGACATTTATGTGTTGCCTATTTTTTTAATTTTTTTTTATTCCGGATCACTGTAGTGAATAGCACTACAGGAGGTTATTGCACCCCTCGTGTCGCTATGGCAATGTGT
>JAUJYS010006571.1:0-10225 GCA_033995665.1 Melogona broelemanni | reverse complement strand
CCCCCACCCCACAATTAATACACCAAAAACGTTGACACCGTGCCAGGCAGCCCAAAGGGGTCGAGAGCCGCATCCACCAAAACCAAAGAATAGGAAGAAGGGCGTGTCACCGTCGTTTAAGCCTCGTTAGGGGGTGTGACCGCGTTGCAATCAATCAACAGGAAGTAAGCGAATGTTTAATTAAGTGACATACCGAGCGAACTCCCCGTCTACACATAGTCGAGGAATTAGACGCCGAAGGCAAAACGCAACATTGTTACGCGATGGAATTGACATAACTTTGAACATTAATGCATCAATAAGCTTTAATGGCTGAAACATGCTATTAATAAATTTAATTGTCTACAATACCGTTGTTGTAGTGGGTTTCAATCTTAAACAACAATACGTCATCAATTGCCACTTTAACTTTGTCTAGCCTTTAACTAACAGCCTATTAGATTAGAACAACCCCATCCTTGTTCTCAACTAGTCTTTTTACCCCAGCAATGGGCCCCCAAAGGGGGCTGGTTGAGGGTATAATTGTGTGAGGCGCCAATAGAACCAATAGAAGCACGAATTAATTGTCGGTGAATGTACCGAGCATTCGCAAACAGTAACAGTTCTGGATTAGTAATTGGTTAAACTAACTAATCAATTTTTCAACACTTCCTATCACTTCACTAGTGAATATCACTACAGAATACTCGTCACCCATTTCTAATACTTAGGCATTTTTTCAACAGTTTCCCCCCCCTCCCCCAGGATCGAATAAACGAGAACCAGGGCCGGGAAAAGAACCCTGGACCGTCGAACCGCAGCACGGTTGCAATACCGACTGGACTACAATGGAGATAAGAAATATTGGCGAACCAATGATTCGCTTTCGAACCAATATTAACGAAATTCGAGTAATGCGGTGGTTGTTAGAATTATGCAACGGTTGGTCGAGGTGCACCAGACGAACAAGGTGGTGTCCAAATTCGGATTATAGACCGGAGTCGACGGCATCGTAGACTGGCATCGCAGGAAGCGCGACATGGGGCACTTTTGGCCCAGGTAACAATGGAGGAAATCTGGAACGCGACCACGTCAGGTCGCCTGGTACACGGGCAAATTGAGATTAATGTTGCCCCTACACGCTCGTTCCCAACAACCACCCTGAATGACCCATTAGCCAGCCAGTCCGTGCACCAAACTGAAATTCAGTTTTCCCTGATTTTTTTTAGATATTTTGTGTTGGTTATATTACACTACAGGTTATATTACTACTCTTGGTTATATTAAGATTTAAAATTAAAATCTAAAAAAAATTGTAAGTTACACACAAACAATAACATTTTCAAGTTTTAGATTGTAAGTACTCGTAACAAAAAAATGAAAGAGCGCGTGGTGACGAATTTTTTTTAAATATATAAGTAACACGTAGATAAATTCCAAAAAATAAAATAAATAAAAAACATTCGCAAAAATTAAGAACTTTTCTTGTCTTTTGTTGTTTTTGGATAATTTTCCCCCGACATTTACATTATTTGAACCATTTTCACTCACTTTTACGATTATTTACAATTTTCCCCAAACATTCCCCCGACCAAAAATTACTTCCGTAACTTTCCCTGGCCAGTGGCCACAAACCTTCCCCGATTATCTCTGACATTTCAAGGCGAACATGCACCTCGCAACTACATTCACCACCCCAAAATCCACCTGCGCAATACGTGTCGATTTAAACCAACGATCGAGCACGAGTCAGTGGCCTTGCGCGTACGTATACTCTAAACTCAAAAACTCGTGTTGTGCCACCACCGGAAACTGCGCGCCTGTTTTCAATACATCATTTAACCGACAGAGTTCATTATTCACGCAACCGTAATGGTACATAATGAAGTTGTCAGAAAACCCGCCTGATAGCATCCTGCAGCCCCCTACGTAAAAAAAAAGCTCAAGAAATTCGTTACAAAAAATTAATTGATTGCACACAGTTATCAACCTCGTTATCCAATGTTGCCACGCCCGATTTAATTTTAGACTCGTACGATAAAAAAAATTAAAAAATACAGTAGATTTCGCAAATACGTACGTGCTGTTTGTATCTACATAGATACAGTTGACATCGACAACACCATAACAAACATCAAATTGAGCGCGAAGGCTTTAAAATAAATAAATAATAGGCCATGAATTTGCGGAAACACAGAACGTTTTAAGAATCAAGATGATATTTATGCCGTCAGCAAATAAAATTAAAATTTATTGATCTGAACAACTTCATTACATATATTTTTTTGTACTGTTTCTTTCCTCCGCATTATTCCGCCGCATGTTTACACAGCTTATATCTAGTCAAATATCGGCTATCGCGCCATGAGAAAATAAGTTTTCTCCGAAATCATACACATGTTCAAAGCTTTAAGGCGTAGACCTGGCAATTTGGCCTAGCCTTTGTTTATAACTTAGGTAGGTAGGGATAACGTGTACCTGACAACGTACAAGCAAGGGTCTCCACTGCTTCACTTTCTTTCCGTAGGAAGGCGTGTTTACGAATTTCTTTCGGTCGAAAAATTTCGGGTGCCTCGGTCGGGAATTGAACCCGCGATCACGGGCATAGTAGACGAACACGCTAACCACTAGGTCACCCGGCACGGTTAAGTTGGCAAAAGGATATTACGAAATATGTTTCCGAATATTCCGAAATTGCCATAATTCCCCTACAGGTAGTCTTTTTACCCCAGCCATAGTCCACCCCCCAAAAAAGGGGCTGCTTGCGGGTGTATATTGTAAATGTGGAAATAACGATTTCAATTTCCTATTTCCGGCATTTGTCACTTTCCCGTGACAATAAAAATTTGGCGCAATCCTAGATGTAACCACTATCCGACCAAAATATTAATATTACCTTAATTTCACCATATTTCAAGGTTTATCGGTAATCTCAACCTACCCAGGCTATAAATTGATCAAAAACACATAAAGTGCATGTTCAACAAAATCTACTACATTTTCAAAAGTGGCAACAACGCTGCCCAGCTCGGATACAGGTTTCGTAAGAACGAGAAAAGAAACTGGAATAAAAAAATAAGCAACCAAAAACATGTTCAACAATAACATACCTGCGCACAGTACACGCGCAGAGTATGTACAGTCGTTTTTTATGTACACTACGAATGCAACAAAAAGCAATGCACGGAATTTGACCCCGTTTTAATTGTGTTCCACATTTGGTAAAAAAAGCCACCAAAATTGCCATATATGAGCATATCAACATTAGCAGCGTAACAAAATAGTCGCCTCTCCCCCTCCCCACTTTCGCATTCATTGGCCTTAAGTTGTCGACTTTTTCGCGAAAATGGCTTCGGATGGGAACAACTCAAATAAATTATCCAGCTAAGCAGTAACATTGGAAGTGAATTTTAAAGTGAAATTACCCAACACTGAACGGGTCAATTTAACAGTAAACAAGTCAATGTTAAAAAAAACTTCGTTTTTCGGAAACAACCTTATACATCGACATGAGCATAACTTATATTTTCAAGATGCTAACATCTTGAAATATTTCACTGGTAATATTTAATTAATTTATTTATTTCCACTAATGCACGCATGCCTCTAAAAATTCAAATAACTATATTATTATCGTCGGTAATGCTTCCGACTACGGTTCGAACGGTCCCGGGTTCAATTCCCGGCAGAGACTCTCGTTTATTCGATGAGCCGCGGTACTGGTGTCACTCCTGAGCTTCCATTAGAGAGTCCAGAACTTAGGGGTGAATCCTGTAGCCTGGCTATACCAGCTGCCATTTCCCTTCCCTTCCCCTCACATATCTTCATAGAGACACGAGGGTGCAGTAATTATGTAGTGATTAGCTCTACGGTGATTTAAAAAAAATATATTACAATTTTTGGTCATGTATGGTCGAAAAATGTTTGCAATGTCGATACAGTCAGTACAACAGAACATGAATTGTTCTCCCCCAAACAATTTATTTTTTGTCCGAAATCTTTTAACTAAAGATGTAAAAAAAACTTCAGTTGCTACAAATTCCTAAGAAAAATCTCAAAATTCCGACAACACCCCATGACAAATGATGCATGTCGGGCAAAGTTTTCACGAAAAAAAAAACTTGCTTCCACAACTGACCAAATATAGCATTCGTAACATTCCTTAATCAAAACCAAGTCATTTCGATAGTTTCTTTTACAAACACCGAAGTCCCAAGATTAGACCTTTTTCTAAAAAAACATTTTTTATACCCACATCAATGTGACCAAGAAATTAGAATTAATGATCCAATAAATGCAATGAGTGGAGCTGTCACGACTTGGAACACGACTTGGAAAATATTTTTCTTAAAATTTAAGTTACTTTTCGAATTCCGGTGAAAAAGAATGTTGACTTTTAGTCAGTGGAACTGAAAATCGATAATATAAGCACCAGTTCGCATCACTCCTTTAAAGGGGTCACAAGAGTACATGACTACCAGCAGACCATGTTCAGTGAGTCGGCCTAAACCGAGGCTATGATTCAAAAAATGGCCGACCAGCGTGTGATTCAACCACAAGGACATTTACATAAATTTCTGGAAAGCCGCAGCGAGGGCGAGGGCCAACCCCCGTCACCAATTATGTAATTAAATAGAGGAGAAAAAAAAAAGAGTAGGCTGGCTTGGCTGCTGCCGAGTCAATCAGTGACCCACAAAACAACAACGAGAAAGTGATTCAAAAAGCTTGCCAAAAAATCAACATCTGTGTGTTGCTAGCAGCAGCAGCAGCAGTGTCAGACAACAACACTAATGGGGCGACGGTTTTCACTTTTTCTATAGAGGGGGAAAGGGGGGAGGGTGGGTTCTCATCGTGAGCCACACCCTTTTTGCCTCGTTGTTGTTCTTTGCTCACGCATTGCGGGGCTAATAGAATAAGATAACGTTTTGTCACTGCGCCGCTTCGATACCCACACCGAATGCGCACACAAAAACATAAACAAATGGGTAAGAATAATAAAAATATGAAGTAGGGGGTGTGAGGGGAGAGGGGGGGGAAAGGGTAAATAATTGTAGTGCAGTGGTGGGCAGACTTTTTGACGATAGACTAACTGTGGAGTCATGACATTGGATCGTCTTTTAAAAACGCCTGAAAATCCTTTTTTTTTTGTAGGAGTCGGGTCTGATTCATGTCTGATCTGTCCAATGTTCAACTTTGATCTAAAAAGACATTCACAAAAAAATATATTTGAAATTTGTTCAGCATTTTTTTTTGACTATTTCCAACGTTTTGACGATTTTCTTGTAACTTTTTAATTCATATAAATAAAAAAACGTAAATGTCAATTACAATTTTCATTTACTCTCTCCGCATTTGATTTGGACTAATTTTTTTCCCCGACATCTTCTGACCAAAATGAATTCCCCCGACTTTCACTAACCAAAATTAATTTCCCAGGTGGGCACGAACCGTGTAACATTAATCAAAAGTCAAACGTTCGATTGACTAAAAGTCAAGTATCAATCAGCACTTAGTCTATTCCAACGCAATTCCTCATTCAGCTACGGGCTTCCTCAGTGCTTCCCGGCAACGTAGGCTCTCTCCCCCAAGGGTGATCAAGCATGGCGCTCACGCTCTGGCAAGAGTGAACGTCACACAACTGATGATGATGAAAATAATAATAATAACATTCCTGGCAGGCATCCACAATAATGGGGTCTCCTGCACGACGATGCCTCAGGTTGCGCGCGCGAGAAAGCCTACCGGTTTACGCCGGGAAGCACGCGTCCTAGGCGGCGCAAGTTAAGAAAAAAAAACCCGGGAAGCCAGGTAAACGCGTGGCGCGGGGAAGAGACGAAATTCGACACCGGCAGAAATCTCGTTTCCTTCTTTGGAAACGGCCGGAGAATTGACTGTTTCTTTCGTTTTTTAAAGGGCGGTCAGGCAACCGATTCGTAGAATTGGACCTCGTGCTCGCAATATTTAATTTCGTTACGTAAATGGTTCGAATGAATCAGGACAGGGGGGTGGGGGGGTGAACGAACAACGACGACAACAATTTCTAAAAATCTAACGTCACGTATAAATGCCAACATATTTACTTTACCCTTGAAAAAATTGGATTTGAAAACTAGTAGATGAAATACCGGTAAATGTAACTGGTTCGCAGATGTGGCGCAAAAAAACGGTCGTAGCTTCACTGACAGCAACAGAGGAAACGAGTATGGAGAGCGAAGGTTTTTTCTAAATTTTAATTATTTTTACAACTGATCGAGCCGCGATGTAAGGTAAGGGTTATTTAGTTTGCACAACGACATAATATTCTATTTTGCGAAGTTTTATTCTATTTTTTTTTTTTTTTTTTTTTTGCTTTGCGTAGCTTTCACGAAAATTAACCATCTTCCTAAGGACAAAGCTTTTCTCCTTAAATCGTTCCATCTGGTACCTTTGTCTTTGACTACCTAACCAAACAAACAAACAAAAAAAAAAAGATGCCAACACCTATTCTCGCAGCAGACAAGAGCAGGGACTATCTTCCAACAATTTCGGCAGCATAATAATAATAACAAGCAGAGCTAGGCGGAGTCACGTAAAAAAACGACCTAACTCGGTGTGTATTTTTAGCTCGAGTACGTCCTACGAGCATCATCATGACACTACGCACAAACGTCTACGCCAAATGCAGTCAGTCTCCAGCCTACCACACCCTACCTCCTAGTGTTGGGTTCGTTCCTTTTGAACAGGAACCTGTAACTTTTCAGTTCCTCTTCCGTTACTTCGACTAAAATATATTAAACGTCAATGATGACGCCAAATGGACATTTTCAGAAACAGGATCAGGAAAATCTTTAGTAATTTTTGTATGAAGCTGTAAAATTGTTCCGCTGTCAAAAACTTTGGGTAATTGTACTCGTAGAAAATTGAAAGTGATGGAAAAAGGAACTTTGCATACATAAAAAGAACCTCAGTTACAGTTCGTCCAGAAAAAGGAACTAGTTCCAGTTCGTACAGATAACACAAATAAAAGGAATCAAGGCGTTCCTAAGTTCCGAAAAAAAAGGAATCGGTTTCTCGGAACAGAACGTTTCCTTTCCGTTCTTATCCAAAACTGCTCCCTCCTCCCCCACGAAAACCGCGAAGAAACCGAGCAGCAGGTACACCACCCTGCGTGTACCCGAAGCCAACCAGCCAACCAACCCCCCAACCCCCTTCGCGGTAATCGTCGTCGTCGCGTCGTGCCCAAATATAGCTCCTCCAGCCGAAAAACCATCCATTCAGAAAAACCGATGTCGAAGACTGGAAGTCACATGGTGACTGACTCTCGCCGCAGTTTCGTGTGTTCAACGCCCGCCGTTATAGCCTTGTCCTTACTCCAGTCGGGTTCTTCAGGTTAACGCCACACCGAAAGTCGAAGACATAAAATTCGGGCCAGAATTTTCGCTTGGATGCCACAATCGCACAAGTCGACTGTTTGGCTGCTGAACTGGCATGGAGATTCCACAACTTTTTAGATTCCTTTTGCTACAGATTTTTTTTTTTTTTTTTACATTTAAATCAGGTTTTCAATGTTTGTTTAAACTTGACGTTAATAATAATTAACGAAATGGAAATTGAAATTTCTTCAAGTAATTTTTAGTAAGACATTAGTTTAAAACGATGATAAAAATACGTAAAAATATTAAATTATAGTCTTTTGTTTTCTTTTACGATCTATCTAACCCCTTAAAAAATTACATAAATTTCGATAATTTCGTCCATAAATACTCGTACTAGTCCACAACGCGCTGAGAGCCGGCTTATCAGTAACATGAGTTATAAGCGATCAACAGGGATGATATTTTCGCTTGCAATCGTGCGAAAACGAAAGCAGAGTTTCTTATTATAGAAACGATAAAATGGGAAGATATACAAAACACCAAACACAAGGAACAAATGTTTGCTACGGTCAAACACAACCTTATCATCAGTCAGATATTTCATCGTATTCCGCTTATTCGGGTGGACCACCCATTCATGAAAATGGTAGATCACGTGTGAAAGGCGCAAGAATATTTTTGCTCTCATTCTCAAGAAGGTTTGCACCCGCCACCTTTTTTTAGACGACCGGGTAATGTGCCTTCCTCTAGGCTTCTAACCTAGGTAGTGATCTTTAACGTGAACCACGCAACATACAGGCACGGATCCCACGGATTTACTTCCATTCTGAAGGAAGGTTTTTTTTCCGTACGAAAAACTCCGGTAATCTTGGTCGGGAATTGAACCCGCCATCGCTGACACAAAGGCGAGAACGCTATCCACTATGCCACCGATACTTCTAGAGCGACCAATAAAATTTATCAGCGGAATTGACAAAATTCAGGGCATTTGTAGGGGGTGGTGATGGGGTAGGAGCAGTTCTTAAACAGTGTGTACCCCCAACCGGCCGTAAATAATTTTTGTTTGCCAAGTAGTTTTTTTTTTAGAAATTTGTCAACAATCTAATTTTCTTCGCCTGAATCCGTTTTTTTGCGGAGAACTCGGTCGCCAAAAGTGGTTGCTTCGGCCGTGGCGGATCGTGACCCAATTCCTCGAGTGTGTGTGTGTGACCAACTACTGCGTGAATAATCGCGCAAATTATCAATAGTTCCGAGGATATCACGCATTAAAGAAACGAAATGCATTGCATCTGCCAAGTTGGAGCGGATAAGTAAAAACAGTAATCGCGCGAAATAAAACGATCGAACAAAGTTTAACAAGCATTTAAGCCAAAACAATTTTTCCGAACAAGGCCAGCCAAACGCAGAGTTGTACATAATTCCATCAACAAATGCTTAGAAACATCCCATTAAAATCATTTAAGAAACAGAAAAAATGTACGATAGACGAATGTCGTCTGTAAGGTGCCAGCTAAGTCCAATAAAGTTGCGACTTGAGTTTGGAGTGGAGGGGTAATTGGTCTTGAACGCGTTTAAGGTTCTTAGAAGGTGGAAGTTGACAGTTTGAGTCCTGAACTCTCCCCGACACCATCCGTCCTTCCAATGCACGGACTTCTCTTTTTTCTACCCTCCTCCACTTGTTCGACTAAGCACACTTGCCCGTCGTTATAATCCATAAAAATTCGAATAAATTAACACTTAATTTTGTTAAATCAACTGAAAATGGTAATGTTAAATTATTCAAATTTGAACGGATCATAAAAGCGGGTAAATGTGTTTAGTCGAACAATTCACTAAGTCAATACAAATTTTCGTTTATCCCTACATCTGACTTCGCAGTGCTGTTGAACTTTTTGCTCATAAACTCGGTTGAGGTTGAAACGAAATGACTCGCATTCGATTGTCAGATTTTTTTACGCCAACATCAGGCGTTTTGTGTTTCAGTTTCGCGACAATATTGGCGGAGCTTTCACCCCGAAACGGTTCGTCGACGCATTGAAAAAAACCTTCAATCGCGAATCCACCTACAAATAAACCCGTTCCAATCTAACATCAGGTGTAGACTATTGAATTGACTAGTCAACAACACATAAGAACGCATGTACCGCTACAGTGTATTTTTCTCTCAATCTCCCAAACGTCTGCCCATAAAATCGAAATTGTATCCCCGTGTATTTGTTGACCGAGTCCGGCCACATCAAAACCGACAACTTCTCCGCCGCATACGTAATGAGCGTCAGCGCCGGTCAGTCGGCGACCACTTCGCGTACGGAAACACATTGCGAACAACAGCATATTCGACCGGTGTGACACACTGCTGCTCTACTTTTCGATAGAGGAACTGCACGGTGCGATTGATCTTAGTTGCCGAACCAACTTCATTACAGTGCCCTTGTCGCTGCGCTTTTTGTTTTAGCTGTTTGAGCGTGCTCAATATATATTTTTTTTCCCTGGACAACTGCTGTAGTGGATAGTACTTCAGGAAATTCTGTTCTGGATTGGGAGCGTTCCTTTAAAAAAAGGAACCCCCGTTCCAGTTCCTACAGACATTGACAAGAACCTGACCGTTTCTTGTTCCTTTTTTTAAGGAACCAGGAACTTTTCCGTTCTTCTACAAAATAAATAGAAAACGAAAAAAATTCTTTCTGAAAGGATGAAAATATCTAAAATTCTATGTATCCACCAATAATTCCACTAGCGAATTTGATTTTTATCACGTAAGATTTTTTTTTTTTTTGTTAGTACGAACGTAATCATTTGTTCAAAATTATTTAAATAATAAAAAATTATTAAATATATAGTTCTTAATTGTTTAAACGTCCTGCACACAGCAAAAGGAAAGACAATTCCAG
>JAUJYS010006570.1:0-10226 GCA_033995665.1 Melogona broelemanni | reverse complement strand
GACGTGTAGCACAGTGATGTTATGGCTGCACGTCCTATTGTGACTGGAATGAATCACGCATTGTGGACGTTCGATGATTAACTAACAAGTGTGGTTATACGAAACAATACTTTTTAAGTTAACACAAACAGTCTAAAAAATTTGACATATTGTAAGTGATTAAAATAACCTACCACCACCATTGAATTCAAATTTGATTTACCTTTCATTAATCTTTCGCCAATATCAAATCGTATTGGGAACTTTATGAGACTGTCAAGTGATATATAACGTGTTAAACGCAATTTTAACTTACCATTTTCGAGCAAACTGATTTTCTTATTCGTCTTTTACTCTCAGTTTGTCCATGGTTATTATGGGATGCCCCGTGATGGATTAGCGTTAAAATCTCATTGCGCGGACGAAACTAAGACAGCTGCACCTCAAACAAAGACATTTATGTTATAGAGCCCAAAAATACTTCTCAATTGGGGACCTCCTTGCAACCAAGGTGGAGTCGTATTTCCTCAAAAAAACAATGCTTCGCTCACATATTGTTAGCGCTCACCGTTTGAAAGATTCAGTTATGTAATTACTCACTTGAAAAGCGTAGCAGCTGGTATGCAATTAAATACGGTTCTACGCTGTGCTGCAGTAATTCTGGCAAATACAAGCGGTATTTGGTTTCTACCGCCTACTGTGTCTTTGGTCTCAACCCTTCATGCCCAGCTCAACCGTAATTACGACATCGTAAACATGCATTAAAATTATTCGCGCGTCGCTAACCAATGATGTCGGCCATTATTTAATTTTGAACATACCAGCAGATCAATTATTTGACTCGACTCTTAGACTTAGAGACAACAACCTTCATTTTAATTGATCCGCGCGTTCGCTTGTTTAAATTAGAATAATGGCACGTCAACGTAATTTGTCCATAAAAAATACTCGTTGTGGCGAAGCAAAATATAGGCGAGCAAGAAAAACCAGGAGCGCAGCCAATTATTTTCGAAGCTGATGGCTTGATACGAGTATGCCAGCCTCCTCTTCCCCACAATGTTGACTTATAGAGTTCTCAAGCATTGAAACAACGTGACTAACGTAGACGGAAGCAAAAAGACTGTGAAAAAAATGCATCATTTATAATGTATTTGATTTAAATTTAGTTAAAATAATTTTTTTCAATACAAAAAAGTTTATGAAAGTAATCTTCCTTGCTATTTCTTTTTAGTTAGAGTTAAAATAATAACTTATCCTTTTCGAAACTTCAAATAGAAAAAGATTATTGTAATTCCTGCTTGCTTACTTTTCCCTGTTCAGAGAGTGCGCAACCCCGCAAAATAATGTGGCGACAACCGTGATAACAACCTAAGCGCTGGTCTTGCAAATGGGGGTGTGTGACAAATCGACTATAGTTCATATCTGACAATTGCTTTCCTCAAGTGAGGAGGGCAATACCGTTAAATCATAGTTAAGGGGACTACCGACAGGATAGACACAAAATCGCATGTTCAAGGTCAGTTATTGGTTCGGTTTTCAAGCTCGATTTTCTAGCTCGATTTTTGCCGTTCGTGCAAATAGGTGCAGGGTCTCGGGAGGGCAGGGGCCGCAACCATCTTGCATGCCGCTCGGTTGGTGGTCGCCCGATCTGGCGTAGGAAGAGTTTATCAGCTGATGCAATTTTATGGTGAGCCTCTGGTGTGAACTCGGTAGCTGGAGATGAATCGGATGCTCGTACTGAAGCGGACGTTTATCTTGCGGGAAGGTCCATCAAAATGTAGCCGCGCAGCTTTACAGATGTGCTACACGTCGAGTGTTGCATGATCAAAATGCGATTGGATATGACAAAAATTAATTGGCGTGTCAGTTGATTTAAAACGAAAATATAGCTGCTAATTTGGACGTATTCATACGTTTTTTTACTGGTACAATAAATATTGTACCAGTAAAAAACGTATTATACATATGTATTTAAGAAAACCTATTTGAATTTTCGTTATCGATTCGTAATCGATGTTCTGATGTGAGTGTGATAACATTTTTCTGAATGTTAATTATTTCAAATGTGTATTAATTTCTTAAAACGTAAGTTGAGTGAGATCTAAAATTATAATAAACATGACCATTTTACAGAACAAAATATTGTCTTCATTTCATTTAGGTATAACCGTATAATATGGACTCATGCAACTCTTGTTGGGCGATTGTTCAGTCATTGGACGTGTGATAGTTGTTGGTTGGTGTTTTTAAGAGCGATGGCGGTGACTTGTTAGCACTTACGGCCAAGTGGGACCGCCGACTGCGGCTCCTTGACACTCGTTTTCGCCAACTGATTAACATGTGAAATGTGATCCAGATTAGAGCGACCGTGTGTTTTGAGTATGATATCTTACGCACGAAACCGACAGGGCATTATAATGCATGTTAACGCGGTCAGAAATGTCACGTACTCGTAATATCGCAACCGAGTACTTGGGAGAATATTAAGTGGATGTTGAACAAAATGTAAGGCAAACAATACCCAATTTTTCCCCCGTCAACATTAGTGAAGTCTGTAACTTGTCAAAAATTCTTTGAACGTGTGAATCGCCTACAGGTTTATACTCAAGCGATAATCGGGAATGGTTTTTGGTATACCTCTTTGCTTTGAAAATAAATAGCATAACTTAGATAAATATAGATAACGGCCGCCTTTGATGTGGCCTTCTCCCAAGTCGAGTATGTCTAAATAACGATCAAAGCCACCACCAGATGAAAGGTTTCACGATTTTCACACATTTAATTTGAAAGAATTAACGTGCCTATCTAATGGTTGCTTAATGCATTGAAGTGAAAAATGTAAAGCCCCTTTGGTCGTTTTTAATGACTTGTAACGTTGGTGTTAGGTGTTCTACATATTCTCTCTTACACATACATGTATACTCTTGGAAATTGGGTACGTTATTAACGTTATATCTGATTGTTAAGAAATAAATGCTATTAAAATTTGAAGCTGCTCAATTATCCATATTTAATAGCGACAGTGTGCAATTGCTTCATCTCAAAGCGATGGCGCCTTTCCTATGAGTACTAGTGTGATTACATTATAAAAATCAGAAATGGGCAAAACCACGGCAATCTTCATATACGTCATTTATCTTCATATCGTTGATATACCTAATTCAAATTCGTTGGTTGTGGCCATTTTTAATTTTTTACTTAGTTGTCTATTTTGCACAGATCTGCTTGGGCACCGAGGTATTCTTTCCATGCGTTAATCATATACCGGTAATGATATTTTTTAAAATACTGTTTGCAAAGTATCGATAAACTCTTCTACAATACGACAATGAAACATCTCTTAAAGCGATTATTACATAGGCGCCAATATAACTCACCTGCAGGGTCACCAGGGTAGCAATTAACACACGTTAGAACACCCATGCTGCATAATGTGTACCGTTTGGTCTCACAAACGAAACGGGATACATAATCGGTTTCGCAGCAGCGTGTCACGAATTTATGGACATCAACCTTAATTATAAGGTGTCACGTAAACTATTTTTCTCACTTTTCGTCCCAGAACTTTAACATTTTAATAACACGCTATTGCACCTAGTTCTGCCTGCCAGGCATTCCTTGATCTGCAGTTTCAGGCACATCGAATGCAGTGACCCAATTTTCTTTTCGTTATCGCGTATTGAGACCCGAGTTCCCGTCAGTTTTCTCAGTTAGCCACAGTTCTACGAGCGCAGAGGTCAGATGTATAAGGAGACGCCGCCTCGCCTTCTTTCAGCACTCAAGTATTATGAGACACCCGGCACCCCCAACGCATCTACAAGACACATACTCTAAGAGCTTGTTGCGAGGCATATTGATGGCGACGTCCATTAATATTTCAGCCGCGGCGACCGATTTCGCGAGTTGCAGGCGTGTATAAAACTCCTCCCGAGAGCGTCGCAAAAAATGGCACTTAATATAAATGCAATCTTATTGAGTGTCATTTTTTTTAACGGAGTCCAAATGAATTCCGTAGTTTTTATCGGTCTGAGCCTGCTCGCCTTCCTGATGGCAGTCTCCATTGTAGGATAGATAAAAAGTGCGCCTCGTGTCTGTGGATATATGGGCAGGGGCGGACTCCCATTGCGCACATCCCCCCAAAAAACATACCCGACTGCCCCCCCACACAATTTTTTTTATTTTGCCTAGGGAAAATCAGGGAAAGTTAGGGAAGTCAGGGCCCTTAGGAGTTATTTTTCGCCCGGGCCCCTAGTGGTGAGTCCGCCCCTGAACATGGGAATGTCGTATTATGATTATTTCTTTGGATGACCCGCGAGCAATACGCAGTGAATGCTAACAATTCTTAATGGTGGATTGCACTTTCGACCCGGTGACTACAGACGGATTGACCCACTCTTTTAGCTAAACAAAAACCGGATGTTTCGTGTCTAAACACAAATCGTACACTACGATTTAAGATGTCTGAAAAACTGATGCTACCGTAAAAATGATTTATCTAATATAAAAAAATAGAAGAATGGATAATAAATAAAAAATTGTGAAAAAAATCAAAAATCCATTTTATTTAAATGTGCATATAAAATGGTTAATTGTAGTTATTATTTTGTTAAAAGATAAGATACAACTTGAAACACTGATTAAATTTTATTTCAATATTTGAATATATTCCTGTATTGTGCGGTTGCAGCAAAAGTGGTTGCTGTTATTGTAAATTCCTATCAAAGCTTTTATTTATTCGATCGATGTTTTGCTAGCAAACACATTCAATACAGGGCTGTGCCGTCAATACGTGTTAATGAGATATCGTGAATCGAAGTGTCCGGAATTCGCCTCGTCACATCGATTCCGTTCGAATAAATGGATGATGCATGGTGGTGGAGGTCAGAGGTTAATGGGTGGGCGGCACTGCGAGACTGGGTCGTATAAATATTAGTTCGTTTGGCTGCTGACATCACGCGGGATCGACGCATCTGCACGCTGGAATGAAGAGTTGGCGGGGACGGGACATTTTTGTTTTTTTAATTCCAAAACATTTTGCAGCATCCAATAGTGAACGATCTCCGGTGGGCGCGAGCGACCCCGGTTTCTTGTCACCGCTTTTCCGGCTTCGGAATTCTAGTCACATGCCCGTAAGTCTGGCAACCAACGCACTTCCATTCCTCCAACAGATCAACTGATGATTCATTCAATCAGTCTACCCAGTAATCCAGCAAGCAGTGATCGCTCTTCGTCACCAAAACATCCTATTAAATTAAATGCATTATTTCACGGTACATATTTTACTAACTCGAATCTGCTGATCAGTCAACAGTATTATTCTAAAATGTTTACTCCCATTCAGATTTTGAGTTCACACAAGTTCACGCTAGATATGAGTTTAAATTCAAATTTCACCAATTCAGCAAATATATGCGCCCTGTGACTTTGCCTGTGTCTAAATAAATCGTTATTCTCATAAAATCGCAAGATCATTCTTATTTCAGATCATGTTTTTTTAGTATTACTTTTCTTTCTTTTAGCTGGTGATAATGGCTAAAATTATAAAAAATAGACGCTTAGAGGCCAAATAATGATGCTGAACAATAACGTCCCAATCATGACTTTGTATTGTATCGCAAATAGTAGTTAATTCTTCGTTTACTTTTGAGGTCTAGCCAACCTATCGTCGTTCATCCTCGGTGCGCGCCGAGTAGACTCTTTCGTTGTGTCGATAGTGTCTTTAAACTTCCTTCGCAATAACGCCCCATTTTATAGTTTATTTTCTGTAAGAAAAGATACGAGTAAGGAGTAAACGAGGACAGGTAAACATTGTTTCGCTATTTTATTCGTTCACTCTTCATGCAGATGATATAACGGCAGTTGCACTTGTTTAGTTCACTTTCAATTTGCTTCCAATCACTCTTCCACTTCAGAGTATTTGTGGGTTAATGGAAAATGCCAAAGTCTGTGTCGCCCAATTATTTTTAATTTATGACTGCTTTCACGGACTTCTGTTTATAGATTAATCAGAAACTTAATGACGGACCATATTACACGGTGATATATTAGTAATAGCGAATGCATGTACTGCGTGTACGCTACAGCTGTAGCTGCATTGATAAAGTTTGGACTTTTTTTATTCTGTTATTTATTGAACGATTCAATGACGTAACATGTCAAACGCCTTCCGTTTGTGCACTCAATTTATGCCTAACTGCTGCCGGGACAGAGAAACACGATATTTTCATGGCTAGACGCTATGGTACTTTATCTTATTATTACAACACTGCTTTTAATATACGCTGGCAGGTCCGAGCCTTTACATTTACTGGGCAGAAACTGCTTCACGTTGGACACTTCGTAAAAATATTTACATGTACGAGCGTAAATGCAAAATTGATCAGTGTTGCCATAAATTTAGGTTGACGTAAGCAATTATCAGTCTCAGAGTGCCTGCTTCGCATTATGATACTGACATGAATTGATTGATATTGCATAAAAAATATTTGAATTTTTTTATTGCGCCATCTTGTCCAATTTTTATTTATTGTAAAACACACTTTCGTTGATAAAGTTTTTTTTAAAATCAACGTGAGGTACATTATTATACAGGAGGGGTTTATCAAATAAAAGGACGATATAGAAGTTAGGGCACCACACGCAATATTTTTTGCGTCCTCGTATCGCTGTGGCGATGTGCGAGAGCGCAAGAGTATACTTATACAGTGTTATTTCTGACAGGCTTGGAAGGCACAACAATCTATAGATATGTTACTCGGCAGAGTTAGTGTAAAAAATTAATTAAATTAGAAGCAGCAATGACAAGCATATGTGGTAATATGGGCAGTAATGGAAGTTACATTATTAAGATTGATAATTAACACATCTCAGGTTAAACTCTATCAAGACGGATAATATGATATTATGATAATATGAGCAGTACTGATAGTTATACAATTATGGTTGATGGTTAACATAGCTACAGTTAAACTCTGCCAGGATGGATAACCAAAATTAATATTGAAAAATGATTACAATAATTTCACTTTCAACAATTATCCACCCGAACAAAACAATAATACAGGAGTGTCGAAGATATCATTTAAGTTAAACGTGCCCTACAGATTCTTTCTGAAAAGGAAAAAAAACAGACGTTTTTAATTGAAGTTTTGTTTGAATACTTAAAATGTGTATGTAAATGCTGTAACATGAATTAAGTAAATGCAGTATGGCTGTAATATGACAGAGGTCTAATATTACTGTCCATGGTTCACTAATCATGTCGGAGTTCTTGACGCCAAAAATCCACATACGTTTGTTATCTTTCCTTCGCGGATTAGTCGGAATACCCACGGTTATGGTGAACCCTCTGTATACTCAACCCAGATTCCGATTCTTGTCGTGCTGCAACCGACACGTAGGAAAACGCCGTGAACGTGACTTTAGCGCGCAGATGCGAGTTGGGGGTGGGTTCTATTTTTTTATTGGTTATAGAGGTTAGCATCATTAATCAGCTTCGTTTTCGACTCGATTACCAGAGGTACCAGAAACTTTGACTGTATGCGGTGCACTGCACGATCACGACATGGCTCAGTGGCGCAGCGTGAGTCCAGTAGAGTCCTGCGCGTCATGACAAATCTCTATACGGATACATTGTCAAATATCAAAGGATATGCCGTTAGATAAAATATAGTATAGTGAGATATTATGATAACAGTTGATTTTACAAATATAATTACAATTGGATGTATATAATCGTGCCACCTTGTTTAACTTTGTCCAGAGATTGACTGGATTATTCAGCAATTAGTAAATAAATAATTCCTGAATTTAAGCGGAATGTAGCTTAAAATTTCATGTGGCCGACATGTTTTGACTCTGAGCCACTAATTGAAGTTGCCCTATACAAAACACACAAAGTGTACACGTAAACATTTGGAGCGGAAGAAAACTAAGCTCCGATCGTAAAAAAAAAACATGTGACAGCATTCTGTTGTTCGTGGATTAGTTTGAGAAAGAAATGCCGAATGGTGTTGGTCGCCCAAATCTAAATTTGGAGTGGCCCCGTTATAGTTTAGTTTGCAAGAATTGAAGATCTCCTTTGTTCAACTTTGCAATACAGAAAGTATTTGCGTACAACCGTGTCACTTTGTATGAATGTAGAACAAACATGTAGACACTAATGGAAAATTATTTCAAACTAAGGCACAACGCTTATGCAAACAGTATTCCACATACACTTTCTAGATCAACTCACATTATACAGATTGCAATTTTAAATTGGAAGTCTAGGTCAGTTTACCCAAAGCTGAGATCGGCATTAACCACCCTAACGTGTTCATCGATTTCAGAAATAATATTATTGGTTACATCTCGAAAAATTAAAACAAATTAATTGAAGACGACAATTTCTAACTGTATATAGGTCTGCTTCACGAATGGCGTTAAGTGTTCGTGGTACATGTGTGTACAACTCGCGTTGTAACATCTGGAAAAATTCACAAATTAAAAGAAAAAAAGGTGTTTTGGTGTGTCAGCGGCTGGATCGCAGACTCGTCCAAATTGGTATGCCCGCAAATGACGTCATGGCCTGTCTCTCTTGATTTATTAATAACATGTCCGAAGTTTTTTTTTATACCACTCGGTTATGTTAACGAAAATTGACGATTGCAAGCATAAAAAAATCGAACGTGATCGCAGAGAGCATCAGAGAAAGAGGGAGGGAGAGCTCTATTGAATAAGGCCAGAGAGATCGAGCAGGAGCTAGTTTCGACTGCTGAATCACGATGCTGTCGGTGTGTGTGTGGGCTGTCGTGAAAGTGTCGAAAAACCGGAGACCGCGATTTCGAAGGCCGCCGTTCCTCACCCCGCACGTTATATTATTACAGCGCGCCTCGCCAGAGAACTAACAGGAGAAACAAGTTGCGCGCTTACTGGCTGCCGAATTCCCGTACACATATACATACGATACGACAACAGAGAGGTCTGCCGGGTGCCAGCTATACCAAAAAAAAAAAAGAAGAAAAAAATGCGATGACGTCGATTGAGCCGCAGATTCATTGAAAAATCAAGCTCTCCTCGCCACCTACTCTGCATATCTTGAGCGGAGCCCCGGTCGGAGAGAGTTTCGTTTTCTAACACCAGCCAAAGCTCTCTCAGTCTCTCTGGGAATCTTGAGCTCGAGAGGAGTTTGATTGTAGAGGATCCGGCGTTTATTGAGCGATTTTTGCGTGCTGAGATAGACGGTGGTGGTGGTGGTGGCGTTGGCGGCTTTGTCATCGTCAGTGTTGTGATCCGCGGTGCGACGTTTCTGGTGTTTTTCTTTCCTGTTGGGGAAGAGCGCCCCCCTCCCCTCCCGTTCACGATGCGACGGGATGTCATGACGCTGTTCTGTTGTCTCTTTCTGGCCCTGCTGCTAGCTCAGTGCAGCGGGAGCACCAACACTCTGTGCTTCAACGGTGGACGCTGCAGCACCTATGGGCGTACCTGTAAGTGCCCGCCTGGATTCCACGGATCACGATGTCAATACGGTAAGCGTCATATCTTTTTTATAACATTTTTCTTTTTACAATTAGGTTTCGAAGTTAACTCATCTTTTTGACGGCGTTTTTGCGACGTAACATCGCACCCAGCAATGATTGTTAAATTAGTTTTAGTTTATGATTATATGTCCATAAATCTGATTTTATGTCGTCTGATGTTGCGCAAATTCTATTTTAAATTATGACAAAACGAACACGTTTGCGTTTTTTTTTACCAAGATGATTAGCCATATTTACCGGCAAACGGTCAATTTTTAAACTGATATTTCCCCAATTTTTTTAAGGTAGGTTTTCTAATTATTTTCTTATGTAGAAAATTTCGTGCCAATAACTTTCCCGACGTTAAATTGCGCATTTTTTGTAATTAGCCACAAGATCAAACGCGTGTACATAATGTCAAACCAAGAATAAAATGGATTCAGGTTTTGTCGTTTGTTCGATCTATGCTTACCGAACCTTGAAGTTACGATACTTATCAATTCAATCTATGATAAAATCTGTTATTAAAAAGTCGTCAACGTAAAACATAAATTCCGACTCATTGACAAACAGTGAATTCAATGTTGCCCCCTCACATTACTAACCTACCGGTCAATCACGATTCGTTGTTGCCTGTTTATGTTTCTCCAAAATATATTTTGGCAACGGGGCAAACTGAACCCTCGATTGCAAACCAGCCACCCGCAGTTTTTTTTTTTTTTTTTTTTTTTTTTTTTTTTATTTAAA
>JAUJYS010006569.1:0-10226 GCA_033995665.1 Melogona broelemanni | reverse complement strand
ACATTCCAGTACCACAGAATCGAATAAACGAAAGCCTGCGCCGGGAATCGAACCCGGGACCACCCGCTTAGTAGTCACTGAGCCACGCATAGAAGATATATCAAGCTCGTGCCGTAACGATCAAGTATATATTTTTTAATTTTACAATGAAACGACGAATTTAGCAATTCTACAGCGTTTCTACCCGGTTATGCTGTTATATGTTGTTTGAAAATATATTTTGATATTGTCGTTTATATCTCGACATATTTCCTCTTGTTTTTTATCATAGAGATCGAATGAATTGGTACTGCAATATACTCAAAATTCAACAAACATAGATCAATAAGCGTCTTTTTAATTTTAACCTTACATCCGACTATGCTGTGCTTCTCAACTTGTTCGTCTTCAACAATATTTTTAATGAGCTGGGCAAGTTAAAATAGCAGTTGAAAACAGAATCCAAACACTACTATAGCTAGAGTATTAAAAATGACATTTGAATTGGAGGAAGGGGGTGTGGGTAGCGTAACGCACCGTCCATCGGTCCATAACCGGTCAGGTACGATTGAATCCGGCATCACAGCAACGTTAGTTCAACCGGGCATATTTGACGTTCTGGTGGGTGGTGTGGCGGCAGGTGGGTCTTGGGAAGAGAGGGGGCGAAATGAAGGGTGCCACACAAAAAGGTAGGAAAGGGGGATTGTCTATTATTTACTGAAGGGGAGCTCTGCCCCCTTTCCCCGCCCCCTCCACCCTCCACCCCCAACGCCCACGCATCAACCGCTGACAACAAAGGGACACGGCCACCCTGGGCTGTCAATCAAATGAAACGCCCCCCTCCTCCCATCATATCTTCCTCATACTGATCTAAGGAACAGTGGTCGTTTATTCGACGAGCCTGGTGTCACCCCTGAGCTTCCATTAGGGAGTAGTCCAGAGCTTAGGGGTGGATCCTGCAGCCTGGCTATTCCAACTGCATCCCCCTTCCCTTCCCTGCCCCTAACATATCTCCATAGACACACGAGAGTACACTAGGCACTACGATGATAAAAAAGTGCAGGCGGAGACAGATGCAGAATTAAACGAAAAAATACCGAACAAATCGAATAAATTAAATTAAAGCAGTCCTATAGTTGGACACTTTTAATCCGTCAATTCCAATTTCAATGTGAATGTCAACACAAATAGCGAAGCCGAGAGGAACCACCTGTAACACCGCCCCCGCCGCCCCGGACACTAGCCCACTACCCCCTCCCTCCCTCCCCACCCCCAAACCACCAGTCAAACACGTTTTTAATGATGTTTAATTAGCAGCCCGGTGCCGAGTGGTTTTGACGGCCCAACCGGCCTACGGTGGAGGTGGATTGTATCACACGGAAGTGACTGACGCCTCCCACTCCCCACCCACAACAACACCCCCGCACAATGCAATTCTGATGGAGCCGCCACGCACATTACACCGTGAGTCACAAGTATACGAACCCATCCTAACGCAGTTGCATTACTTGCAGCTAAAAATGACGGGATGGTTAGGAAATTTGCTACAAATATGTAACAATAGGAATGACTTTTTAAAGTGTTATCAATTTTAATTTCCCCCTACGAATTTTGCATTTTAAAGGTGGCGCTGTGTTAGAGCCACTGGCGCGCACTGCATCGTCTGTTCTCTGCTCGAAACAATTTACGGAGGATGACAAATCTGCCATCAAATTTCTGCGATAAAATATAAGTTATGGTCCGAAAAGACTGTTCAAAGTAGCTCAAAAGTTCGTCTATATTTACTCCATATTTGCGCCAAATTACATAAAAAATCTGATCATTTTTAACTGACTTATTTTTTATTATTCCTGATCACTGTAGTGACTATCACTACAGAAGATTCTGTACCCCTCTTGTTTCTTAGGCAATATGCGAGACGCACGTTTTGACCAGTACCCCAGGATCGAGTTGGATTCCTGGCGAAAGGCTCGTTTATTCAAGCCTGGGGTACTGGCGTCACCCCTGAGCTTCCATTAGGGAGTCAAGAGTATAGGGGGTGGATCTCCGGCAGCCTGGCTATACCAGCTGCCATTCCCCTTTCCTTCCTAACATAACGCCATAGTGACTCATGGGGGTAGTAATCCTGTAGTTGATTAGCACTACGGTGATAAAAAAATAATAATAAATAAATAAACAAGATATTGTGCCCGGAATCGAACCCAGAACCGCCCGCACTGCAGTCAGTTGCAATACCGACTGGACTAAACGGGTCGTACGGTTTTTATGGAGCTACGTTGGTAGGGGTTCGTAAACTAATAAATCATAACACCGCGAGAGGTTGATGACTGGCAAAACGCAGCCCGCGGGCGCGTCAGTCCACCCACCGCCACCCACTAGAACGCCACTTCAAACCGATCGTGTCACTGCCCTCAGGTGAGTTTGTGTGTGTGTGTGTCTATACCGGCTTTTTGACGCCGACCGGGGAACCGTGACGTTTTTCATCTATCCACCCGCACAACACCCACAGCCACCAACTAATCAAATGTTACTTTTCTTGAGGTCGTCGGTGGATGGAGGGGGAGAGGTAGGAATTGCCAACGCGACCAGCAATCAATTCGTTTTTAATTGACTAGAGTCGTATTTGCATTTACAATTAAGATCTTCGATGTTTTTTTTAAAATAATATCACCGTAGTGCCTAGTGCACAACAGGATTACTGCAGGGAAGGGATGGGAAATGGCACCTGGAATAGCCAGGCTGCAGGATGCACCCCTAAGCTCTGGACTCCAGTACCCCAGGCTCGTCGAATAAACGAAATCCTGCGCCGGGAATCGAACCCAGGACCGCCCGCTTCGTAGGATGTTGCCATGCCCACTGAGCCATCGGTACATACACTGGTGGCTCCGCCATTAAAAAAAAAAACGAAAGCCTGCGCTGGGAATCGAACCCGGGACCATCCGCTCCGGATGTTAGGTTTCGATCTACGATCCAGAGTCGTGAAAAAGGATTAAAAAAAAAACGGGTAGCGTTGTGAGATGAACTGTGTACGTGTGATGGTGGGTTCAGTTCCCGACCGAGACCTCCGAATATTTTTCAGCAGAGAAATTCGCGAGCGCAGCCTTTTTTTTTTCGGAATGACGTATCCACGATATTATTTCATCTTTTGAGAGTCAATAGGAATTAGCTGACATTGCTACGCCAACAAGAAATGGCATGAATAAATCCTTTAAATCTGGTTTGCTTGAATATTCAGGTTTTCCATCAACATGATAATTAAACGTTTCTCTCTGTGTTTACCAGTCACGAGACCAGAATATCGCAATGACAGAAAGTCACACAAAACGTACCACTTTAGGCCATGCTAATAAAACAGCGGTCGCACCCGATGACCACCGACATTTTGGCAGTTTAAAAAACGAGATTTAAAATTACGATTTAAAATTAAGTGTTTGAGATTAAGCATTTTTGAACTCATATGACCAAAGAGCCAACATAAATGCTATTTTCAATTTTTTTAAAGGAAAAAAAAAAAACATGTATCCAACCATCAAAACGCGATCCTTATCCATCATTGCCAATATCATCAACATATTTCAGCTGGCCACCACAGGAGGCTAGGAAGGAAGGAACGGCAAAGTAACTTCTCGTTCCAAGGAACGCGTTCCTTTTCTGAGGGACGTTGGAACGTCCTCGTTCCTATTTCTAGAGAGGAACGTTGGAACGTCTTCGTTCCTTTTTTTAGGAACGTCCTGCACTTTTCGTTCCTTTTCGCACGTTCCTTTCCTTATACAGAAAACAAATTAAGTTTGTTCAATTCAAATTACCAATTTTTTTTTTACAAAATTAAAATTGTCAAATATAAACTCCCTATTTTCTGGCAGCGGAAAAATATTGAACGTGCGGGAGTAATCGAAATGTTTACCCAATTTTACTAAAACTTTGATTTTTTTAAACAGAAGGAAATGTCACAAAAGGAACGTCCTTGTTCCTTTCCTTTTATGGAAGAACGAGGAACGCCCTCGTTCATTTTTTACGGAGGAACATTAACAAGTTCCTTTTAAAAAGGAACGTGCCCAAGACTGACAGAGACCACACATGGTCACGCCAACAAGAGTTCCGCACAGAGGCCATACATCGTCACGCCAACTAGAATCCCGCACAGAGGCCATACATGGTCAATCATTTAGTTGGAAGGCGGAAGAAAGTTTGGGCTGGCGGAACGCAAAGTAGCCACGAAATGCGAGATTTACCGCTAGGGGTATCCGCGTGACGCGAGTTACAACGTCACGCTAGCTTCGTACCGAAACGACTGGACTGTGAAATTGAGATATATCTCTCTCTTTCCCTCTAGGCACGATACTGGAAATGGATTTTTGGAAGGGGAACGATATATTATTTTAATTTCCTCGCTCGGCAAATTTGTGATACATGCTACGATTGCAGCATTCGGTTCAACGATCTCTCGAACAATTGGGACTCGCACAGCTTCATCAAAAACGTATTTGGGAAGTTAAATACGGATAATATTTTGACGCAAACTTTTTTTTTTTCAAATACATTGACCAATGTTAAGAGTTTTGCACAAAAAGTCTTATTATTTGAAAAAAACCGTAAATGTTAGGACTTATCCGTTTTTATTATTATTATTATTTTTGTTTTTAAATTACAGTAGTGCCTAGTGCACTACAGGATTACTGCACCCTCGTGTCTTTATGGAGATGTGCGAAGGCAGGGAAGGGAAGAGAAGTTTAGTCGGTAATGCTTCCAACTACGGTGCGGACGGTCCCAGGTTCGATTCCCAGCGCAGGCTCTCGTTTATTCGACGAGCCGCGGTACTTGTGTCACCCCCGAGTTTCCATTAAGGAGTCTAGAGCTTAGGGATGGATCATGCAGCCTGGCTATTCCAGCTGCCATTCCCCTTGCCTTCCCTGCCCCTCACATATCTCCATAAAATGTAGTTATCACAATCTTATTAATTTCATACGTTTGAAAATATACAGTAGTTGTACGAAACAATACTGTTCTATTATCGTCATAGACACTATGGTGCAGTAATTATGACATATAAGTAACTATTATAACAAGGAATTATAATCATACAAGCTCGAATCCCACTGTTTCACTTCCATTCCCAAGGAACACATGTGTACGAATTTTCCTCGCCTGTAAAAACTCCGGAGGTCTTTGTCGGGAACTGAACCAGGAATCACGGGCAACAGGGAACCAGGGATTACACGCACCCACCCACCACTCAGCCACACAGTACCACTACCGGTAGTTTGATCAAATAATTTCTCATAAAACTAGAATCTAATTCTCACGATTCATCTTTCAAGAGAACAGAAGGTGTTAGTGTACAAAGTCCCCCCGCTCAAGGAGCGCCATTAACACCTAATAAAATATCTCGCTAATTAGCAGGTGAAAGATACCCGTCACTTGGCGGCATCTCCTTTGATCGTGTAATTTTTTTTTTCCTATCTTATTAGCACTATCTTGTCAAGTCGCGTTCAAATTTTCAGGTATGTTCAAAATCCTCGAAAATCGTTTACGTAAAATGCGCTAAAATATTTCACAAGTGGGATTAAAGGCCGAGAGTGGTACCGATGGCTCAGTGGGTATGGCGACATCCTACGGAGCGGACAGTCCCGGGTTCGATTCTCCTAGTAGCCTTTCGTTTATTTTTATTTTTAATGGCGGAGCCACCAGTGTACGTACCGATGGCTCAGTGGGTATGGCAACATCCTACTTCATTTTCATTTATTACCGATTGTATTTATTCCTAAATGACTTATGCTAATAAATCGCCATGATTCTGTACTTTTCTTTTATATTATTTTTTTTTTTTTATTTCGCAGCGATTTCGGTAGTCAAAAAGTTTCCATCTCAATTAAATCCCAACATAGAGAGAAATCCACTCCACCACATCGACTTGCACGAATACCCACAGGCCACAGCTGACAACAAAAACATAAATTTTTCCACTTCCAAAACCGGCCAACAATCACACGAATCCGGTCGCACACTACGTCACGAAACGGGCGATTGATTTGGTGACAATAGTGCTCTTCCTCCCTCATCCCCTTCGGAAACCGGATATAGTAGACAGGCAAACCGGAAGACCACATCCACCGTGGCGGTGGCATTGTCCACGCACCCCAGCCCCACCAAAGCTATTTTCTGGAACAGAAAACACCGACACACACACGGAAGTATGGGCAAAATAGCAGTGTTGGTTAGGAACTGAACGGAAAGTTCCAGTTCCTAGGAACTGGTTCCTTTTTTGAGGAACGGGAACTGGTTCCTTTTTTTACCGCGTTTTTTACCCTTTGGTTACCGCGTTCCTTGTTCAAATAACCTTCATTCTCTAAAAACTCACTTTTCCTAAAAAAAACACGTTTCGATTGAAAATTGATCTTAAGATTGCAAATATTTAAGTTATTCGAATGAAATTTGGCACACATGTTGGTCTTTCTTTTCTTTATGAATTGGCACCGCGCACGTGCAATTCCATGACGTCGATCATTCGAATTTTTCAAATATTGAAGGAACGGAAAAGAAACTGGTTTCTTTTGAAAAGGAACGCAGGAACGCCTAGGTTCCTTTTAATTTTGGAAGAACGGGAACTTTTTTCATCGGAGGAACGGGAACGGGAACTGGTTCCATTTGAAAAGGAACGAATCCAATACTGATCATCATCCGAAATGTCACAGACAGCTTTATTGGGAAATTTCTAACTCTCTAGCGAATACAACTGTGTGACTTAGCCAATGTCTGAGGGGTAAATTTTCACAAGTACTCAAGGATTCTAGATTTACATTGGGTAATTATTTGTAAATTTATGGGATTGTGCAAACGGTTTGTTAAGGATGCCTAACATCACTCCCCCCCCCCAGACAATTTGGCCCAGTCTAGGCTTTTGACCTACGTAAGGATCGTACTTCGTAAGGTCTCGATTAGGAATTGAACCCGTGAGCTGGTGCATAGTAGGCGAACACGCTAACCGTCATGCCACCGGCACCAATCCAAATGCCTTGGTGAAAATATGTTCAGCAGGATTGAATTATTTTGACGATATGAAATCTATCGGGGGAAAAAAAACCTAGCAAGTAAAAAAAAACAAAAAACTGGTAATACAGGAAAATCAATTTCAAGTTTGTGCATGCGTTCTTGCTGAAGACAACGCGCTATCAGGCCACATTTTAACAGAATAAAAAAAATAAAAAAAACAATAGCTGACCTCATTTCTCGTCGATGTGCAACCTTCAGGAAGTGCGGGGGCCGCAAAAATATTATCTCAATCTAGTACTTAGCCCATTCGAAAATGGCGTTAACAAAATTTCCTTCAAGCATAAATAAATTTACCATCAGCGTAAATAAAATTTACAATCAACAAAAATACGAGCGATGTAAGACATTGCGACATCGAATATTCGGTTACAAAATAATTACAGAGGAATGTCAGGATTAATCGGGTAATCACTACTCGATAATATCCATCTATTTAAAATTATCCTTCTATTAAATATTATACATGTATAACGTATTATTACCCATGATTTATGTAATCATATTAAGGGGAAATATTTACATCCAATACAATTTCACTGTTCTTACATATCGATTAATTTCTCCGCTGATATAAGCTACAGCCGTACCCTACCATCAGAGGTATTTCGATAGCTAGAAACCGAAATTTAAAAATAAATATTCCAGATAAAATTTATTTTTCCACTGGCGTGATTCAAGGTGCATGTTCACACAAATTAAATCAGAGAAACAAGGTTACCAACACCAAGGAACAGGGTTAAAACCCCGAAAAGAAACACCTAGTTGTCACTGCGACGTCACCACAATGTCTCCAAAAACCCTCATTGCGCAAATCGCATAATCGCACCACTTTTATCAGGCAACTCGCAGAGCCTCACCACTTTCATCAAGCAAATCGAATAGTCGCACCACTTATCACGCACATCGCATAATCGCACCACTTTTAGAAAGCAAGAGAAAAGAGTGTCACGGGTCGAGGAGAAACAACCATTATTGCAGTTTTTACAAAGACGTTACATTCCACTTTTGTTGGTGTTGTGCTGGTTGGGGGGAGGGGAGAGGGAGACAGACCAAATACAAAGGATCTTGATTTAAACGCTTCCGGATAAATCTCCCCCACCCACCAATCCTCTCTCTAGAGACAGACTTCTTAAAATAGCAACGCAACTATTGATTCGTTTGAACCACAGGTGCCAGGAAGCAAGACTTTAGAATAAAGACGCTAGACAAGCTAAGATTACGGAAATAAAATAAGAAATTTTTAAAACTAGAGTGTCAAAAAATATCAAAGACTAACTATCGGCAGCATTTTTTCGACGATAATTTGGACAAAACCAACCGATAATTTTACATAATTAGAACTCGACGTTGTAATTTTATGTTGTTGTTGAGTCCTTCGTGTCGTCTCCGGACCCCGACCCTCGATCCCCCGACACCTGGTGACTTGAGGGAGCAGAAGCCCCCTGAGTTTTCTTATAATGACGGCAAGGTTCCTGTTAATTTCTGTATTAACTGGACGGGGAACTGGAATTGGAACCGGTTCCTTTTCGAAAGGAACGTACTCGACCCACGACAAACGCTAACCACCAAGACACACGACACTATTTCGTGTATCGAAATTTGACAGGTGGTTGCTGAGGTCGTAGCCACGAATAAAAAGAAATAATTTTCAATATATCCCACCACCCCCACCCAAAACGAGGGGGAAAATTGAAGAGCAATAACCGCTGGTGGCAAAACGTAATGGTGGGAGAGCCAGAACACTTTCACGCGAAATCCACTTTTACGACGACCATAATGACGCGCGGGCGGGGGGGGGGGAGGGGGTTTCCATGTGTCTACCACGATTATAGTAAGATCCTCACCAGAAGAGAGTGTCAACAAGAGGACAGTGTCACCAGTGTGCAGCCACTCGCGGGTGTTAGCTCCACCTTCGAAGATACACACTAATGGGAGCGAAATCAGTTGGCGTTTAGGTTTTTTTTCCATTAGTAGGAAATTAATCTTCAAAATGATCCAAACAAAATTAATAAGCTTGTGAATGAAAATGGAAGATGTCTCGAATGCCTAACCCTCCTTCCTCGTCCCTACCTCGCTTGGTCTACAGACGTTTAACCGCAAACTACATTTGCTCTAATTTGTGTCCCTTCAAAAGCGGGTAATGCTTCCGACTGCGGTGCGGACGGTCCCGGGTTCGATTCCCGGCAGAGGCTCTCGTTTATTCGACGAGCTTGGGGTACTGGTGTCACCCCTGAGCTTCCATTGGGGAGTCTAGAGAATAGGGGTGGATCCTCTGCAGTCTAGCCATACCAGCTGCCATTCCCCCTACCTTTCCCTGTCCCTCACCTATCGCCATAATGACACGAGGGGTAGTAATCCTGTAGTGATTAGCACTATGACAAAAGCCAACAGCCGCGAGTGGCCACACACGAGTGACGCTGTCTAGTTTTTGACACTCCCATCTGGCCCCAATCGACGCAGACACGCAGACACGGGCTACCAACTAGGAGGGAGTCAAAGTGCTCGCCCCACCCCCAAATCGGCGAGGATGTCGTTGCTCACCGCCTGTTCACTCCCCGAGACCTTCATTTTACCTGATGGAACAGGTGGGATCCAACACCTGGAGAGTGGGTTGTTGACGGGGCGCATCGGCATATCAAGCGCGACCGCTGTTTCGACCATCTGTCGGCCAGTAATGAATTCAAAAACGCACCCCATAATATAGCCTTGACAATGGAAAGGAACGGAACGGAATAAAGTAAATCTTCCTTTCGTTCCTTCCCGTGAAAAATCGTAAAACTTTGGAAAACGTCTTACGTCCAATTTTTCATACAGGTTATTTATTTTTATTAATTTGATTGAGGAACTAACTAAAATTGCTACAGTTCCTTTTATTTTTGAACACGTTCCTTTATTTGAAAGTAATTTATGCTTTAGTTTTTCTTTCCAATAAATAATATTTTAAAAAAAGACAGTCAAATTATTTTTGGTTGAAGAATCGAATTTTCTATTTTTTTTTTCCTTTTTTTTTTTTTTAAAGTTAATTTTGTTCAAGCATTTTAAAAAAATGTCAAATTTTCCGTAGTCGCTTCTAATTTTTCAACTGATTCTGATTTTGCGTTTATCAACTTCGGAACGGTGTAAGTACCGATGGCTCAGTGGGTATGGCAACATCCTACGAAGCCGACGGTCCCGGGTTCGATTCCCCTAGCAGGCTT
>JAUJYS010006568.1:0-10227 GCA_033995665.1 Melogona broelemanni | reverse complement strand
TTAGGGGTAGATCCTGCAGTCTGGCTATTCCAGCTGCATCCCTCTTCCCTTCCCTTCCCTGCCCCTCACATATCTCCTAAGAAACACGAGGGTGCAGTATTCCTTTAGTGCACTAGGCGCTACGGTGAATTAAAAAAAATAAATAAATAACTCTTCAAAGCGTAAGACTGCGAGTAATCAGTCCAGTGTATAATATACTTAAATATTGAATACGAAGTTTGGCAACTTACATTCGACTATGAACTTATCCATTTCCATGAACAGTTGCCTCTGTTCCTTCATTGTGATAGGTTCGCTGTTCTGATCTAAGATGGGAGCCAGGAAAATACGGACGACCTGAAAAGTTAAATTTTTTTTTTTACTCTTATTTTCTCAAATTTACATTGAATATAAAGGTTAACTCGCAATTTCACATATTGACATTTAAATAGAGACGTCAAACGAAATACTGTATTGGATACTCACGCCTCGTACAATATCATTGCCCTTGACAAAGACGTTCATGTTGTACACAAATTCTTCATGTTGCTGAATTGTAAACAAAACCTACAAATGAGTGGAATTATTTTTTCTATCAGATTCGGCCAGGTTGATTTGCGATTGATGGTTAATGAGCAGTGTTAGATTTGTTGTTTTTGAAAAGGAATTCCTCCTGTGACAAAAGGAACTATTTTTCGTTCCAGTTCCTATATAAATTAAGTGGAACCTGGCCGTTCCTAGTTCCTTTTATTAAGGAACCAAGAACATTTTCGTTCCTTTTTTTGTGATTACGTTCATGATACATGCTAGAGCCAAATGGACATTTGCAGAAACTAAATACATGCCGATTTGCGATACATAGATCAACAATTTTTTTAGCAGTTTTTGTTTGCTGTTGTAAAATTTTCTGCTGTCGACACACTTTGGAAAATTGTACTCGCAAAAATTGAAAGTTAATGACAAAAGGAACACTATTCTGTAAACAGAAAAGGAATTTTCGTTCCAGTTTCTCAAAAAAAAAAAGATAACTAAACCATTCCTAATGCTCCTTCCCAGGAAAAGTCAAGGAACCTTAGCGTTCCTAAGTTCCTAAAAAAAGGAACCAGTTTCTAGGTTCCTAGGAACAGAACTTTTCTATTCCGTTCCTACGCAACACTGTGCCGAATCCGACGGTAAATTATTTTTGTACCTCGACGGGAAGTGGGGAACCAAAATCGAATCCTTTATTCAAGTAGGCCAGCTGATCCTGAGTATAGGTAGTGAGCTGATTAGGACTTTGTGTGACGTCACCAACGACAGAAATACTTTTGAAGTTGATCTTGTCCCAACTAAGCTACGAGTATAATCAATAATAAACATGTGTATATATCTATACAGGGTGGGCACAGAAAAGTATACACCAAATTGTTTTGGCTACAATTTGAGCAAATGATTATAGAATGCTTTGAAATTTTGTGAAAATATTCCTAAACTAATTACAAACAAATTAATAATTGAAGTTATTTTCAAAATGTCCTAATTTTTTATTAAAAAATTAGGACACTTAGAAATCTCTGCTGAGCGACTTTCGCGTCTATTGCGGCGATGGCCTGCAGCGTTCTAAAAACAATTCAAATTAAAAACATATTTTTATTTACGCTTTCACAAATGACTTCGAAATATTAGTCTTTCATACAATTTTTCGCAAACTTTTGTAACTTTAAAGGCGTTTTTCCTGGTTCAAAATCAAATGTCGACTTATGCCATGTTTTCTTCATTGCGGACCCTTCTTGGTCGTCTGCTTTCAGCACGACGCTCATCAAATCTGAATCAATTATCGGTTATTATTTATTAATAAAGTTTTTTTTAAATCACCTAACCCAGTATTTTTTTGTTTTCACAAAAAAAAAAATACGCAATTCGCACGTCTCACTAAATGCTATTTGGAATTATTATGACGACGGTACGACTAAAATGTTGACGGCGTAATGCATCGCCCCCTATGAACAGAATTTTTTCATTGGAACTTTTGCGCGAAAAATTTGAAAATAAGGTGTTGATCAACACCCATGCCAAATTTAAAGAGAATCGGTCAACTTTTCACGAAGATCTGTTATGATTTTGGGGTATCTTTTTTGTGCCTACCCTGTATATTTGTGCGCTTGCAACATATTAAATATGTTAATTTTACAGGATACAGAATGCATAATTATTAATGATGCTTAAAATATTATTGATCTTTTGACCATCGATTACGACCATCAGCGACCATAAATCTGATACCTCCGCTTTAGTGTACGGTTCCATGCGTATCCTATGCTCTTCCGCAATGTTGTCAATTTCCTTATGCCATCGATAAAACATCGGGTCTCTTATCGTGACAGTTGGTTCTTCGACGATTCCAAAGCTAGCCTAAAGGTTAGTAAAGTGAGAGGGTTAGGAGGGGGTAGGGGTGATAAGGAAGCGAGCAATTACTTTGTGTTTGTCGCAAAATTTGGCGGAGAGGATACATTATAAAATAACGTAGTGACGAATAACAAAGTGATATAATTAATTGAAAAGTGTTTGGTTAAGAAAATATCATCAATTATTATAACCAAGCATGGAAGCGTGATGTTACTACACACGATTCAAATTTGCAAGGTGATGCAGCAAAAATGGAATATGGGGATCCATTTTTGCTTCATATTGCATTTTTGCAACACTTCATATTTGCAACATATTTAGTCATCAATGATGAACGTGATGATTGTATGCCTTGGGTTCCTTACCTTAAGTTCACCCTTTGGGTCGTTGATGATCGCAATCGAATTGTGACCATCGTTGTGCACACTTCCATATTTATGCAAATTCACACTTGATGTGGACGGCTGCAATACAGCTCCTAGCAAATCTATACCTTGTGGATTTCGAATGGATATGCTCTCGCCGTTTGTCTGAAAAATTGTCAAAAATGCCAATTATTTAACACTAATTTGGAATTTGATAAACACTAATTTGGTAATTATTAAACAATAATTTGGTAATTATTAAACAATAATTTGGAATTTGATAAACACTAATTTGGTAATTATTAAAAATTAATTTGAAAATTATTAAACAAAAATTAGGAAAGCTTTTCAGTGTTTAGAATAGATTCCCGAATTTTGTCATCACGGGCTGTTTTTATTGAAGTTTTGTACTACCATATCTTACCGGACACGATAGCAGTGTCGGACTTGCTACCTAAACGCCCGGCGGGAGCTAACTCTAAGAGGCCCTGACTTTCACTGACCAAAATCAAAAATTTCTCTGACTTCTTTAAATGTGAGCGCGCAGAAGGGCGATTTGAAAAAAATGTATTATGGATAGGTAAAATAAGGCGCGCGCAGCGCCGCGATGTTTAAAAGTGTATCACAACTATGTATGTCAGAGCGCGCGCAGCGCCACGATTGAAAAAAATTGTAACACCAGTAGGTAAAGAAAAAGCGCATGCAGCACCCTGATTAAAAAAAATATATATAACGCCACGAAACAGGAAAAGTACGCGCAGTGCTACGATTTTAAAAACATGTATCACCTAGAGGTATATAAAAAAAGAGCGCGCGCAGCGTCGCGATTAAAAAAAATTGTAACTAAATTGTAAAAAAATTGTAAAAAAATATGTAAGGAAAAAGCGCGCGTAGCGCCCTGGTTTTTTAAACATGAAACAAACACCACGAGATAGGGAAAGAGCGCGCGCAGCGCCGCGATTTTTTTTAAGTTTGAGGGTCATATACGCGGGTCTTATTTGATTTCAAATTAATGACATTATATTGGCAACATTTTTGTTGGGGGCCAGTCGGGTATTTTTTTTTTTTGAGGGGGGGGGCCCGGGCGGAAAATCCCAGTTTTTCCCCCATGACAAGTCCGCTCCTGCTCGATAGGATATATAACTAGGGATACGGAGTAAAGGCGAACCGAAACATCTTGGCAAAGAACAATTCGGACACCTCATAAATCCCGTAATTGAATTTCGATACCATTTTAAGGAGCGTATCGACGGTATTGTAAGATACTTCACTGCACAATATGCACGCTCACCGGCGCTATCGGACAATATAATGCAATTGCATAACAATTGAATGTCGTATCATTTTTTTTTAATAGTCATATTACTGGTACCTTTATGAAATGGCCGTCTTTTATAGCAGACAACACAATTTCTCTGGAGTTTTCTAAGTGCGCAACGGTTGTTTTTTTCGTGTTCTGAAGAACCATGTTTTGTCCTCTTGGCGAGTAAGTTATTTTGGTCGATAGCGGTGGGAAATTAGGGAAGTATCCTTCCTTTAGAGATGATCAAACACTTGATTATGATTAAGTACTTAACTAGTTCAAAAGTATGCACTTCAAATGCGTTCGAAAATTATGGTACGCTAAATTTAATTTTTAGACTATATTGTCATTGTTATTGTGTGGAACGAGGTTGTGTCGCGAAAATAAATGTTCTCAAGAGACTCTTTAGATGCAATTATCATTGGAATGAAACAATCTAAGACGAAAAAAGTTTTCACACTAGACAAATATCAATAAGCGCTAGGCACCGAATTGCATTACAAAAGAATTGTATTACAAAACAATGGCATTACAAAGGAACGGCATTACAAAAGAATAATAATACAAACGAATACCATTCGTAAAGCATATTGCGTTACCGAGCGCAAAAGCCGAAAGGAATAATTAAAATACGATGTATCAAAATTTTAACTGTACCGTCTTCATCGCTCCTTCATCCGCGGATGGGATACTAGTGGAGAGCGTTCTCGCCTACTACACATTTGTACACGTGATCGCGGGTTCGGTTCCCGGCCGATACCTCCTCAATTTTTCGGGCAAGAAAAATTCGTACCATCCTTCCGAATGGTGGATCCCTAAACTAGGACAGAAACCTAGTCTAGACTAAATTCCAAAATTAAAGGATACTGCATTCAAAGTTCCAATTTTGTGTCGCGTGGAATTTTTTTTTTTTAATAATTATTGTTGCACTGTTTCGGCTTATGGGGTGTGCAATGGTGAGCACACCCCATGAGCACACCACATCATAGGTGAGCAACTTTAAAATAGCGGCAGATGGATCGATAAAGACGGTGTTTAGTTTTTTTTTTTATTGGCGCCTTTTCCATAAAATAAAGAACGTTTCAAAATTAATGGTCGTTACATACGTGCATTGGTTTACGCAGATTGTGAAAAGCAACGGTTCTGTTGAGTCCAGCAGCAAGTCGTTCGGTATCATATCTTCAAAAAAAAAGCAAACATTTTAAGTTAATTAAGCGCCGAAATAAGTATTCATACAACAAATCAGCCGCACATCAAACAAGAGGTTTAAAAAAGATCTGACTCCATATTTTATACATACATCGTTCTTGAATTTTTTTTTTTTTTAAAGTCACCGGGGGTCAATGACACTTGTGTTCCAGGATAGTGTAAATTATTTGCAAATTATTACAGTTCAGTATTTTTTTATCCAAGGATTCAAATTTTGAAATTGGACACTGGTGTCCTACTAGTAGCCAATTTTGTGTTTTTTTTCGGCAAAATCAAGTTTTAATTGACTACCAGAGAGACACCAATGTCATTGACCCCCGGTGACCTTTCCCAAAATATTCAAGAACGATTTAGACTGGGATCTTGCATTTTACGTGATTTTTTAAAAATAAATATCATTTTAAATGTTTCTTTCAAAACTTAATAATTAAAAAATAGAAATCCATCGCAATACCTGTTTCAAAGGTCAAATGACAGATATTGTATGTATATCCAAGTGGCAGCGAAAAGGCTAAGTATAATACAGAAAGTCTCCGGCATTCGAAATTTTTTGAAAGAGAAAAATCTGTACCTCCAGAATGGTAATACAGTCGTGGGACTAGTGTCTGTACATTGTAATTTACATTGTAAATAATCAGAACCAAAAATAGGATGTCTTCCTCCAAGTCATTTAAATTACACCATAGCCATAGGCTCCTTCGGAGATGTCTTCTGGTAAAATTCACATTTCCCAAACTTTCCCATATCATATTGTTTAACATTATGTTGTCGTGTCTTATGTTGCATGCATTTTACCTTGCTAGCATCTGTTGATGAAAGTAAAGGAATAATTCACCCTTTCGGTCGACAAATCCATCCCATTCGTACCATGCGTATGGATTGGCGTAGTGGTAATGATAATGGTGGGAATTGAGGGTGATATCTTCTCGGAAGTACGCCATCAGTTCTTCTGTTTCGCCCGCTAAGCCAATCTCGTAACGATACGGTGGCGTTCTCTTTTGCATATGAACACATCAACATAAAGGTTGCAGAGAAAAACACCTTATTTCTCTCCTAGCGCTGTAGCCGTTTTTTTACAAAGGTATAAAAACTCAAAATAGCCGCGAAATCAAAAGCCGATTGACCACTTCAACGGCGGTCAACTAACATCATCAATCATCTTTATCGACTTTCGATTTCGCGGCTATTTTGAGTTTTTATAACTTTTTAAAACACATCAAAGAATTACAACAGTGAATACTTCAAACACATCAAAAAGACACATCAATCAAATACACATCAAAGCATTATATCAATAAATACTTCCATTAGGGAGTCTAGAGCTTAGGGGTGGATTCTGCAGCCTGGCTATTCCAGTAATATCCCTTCCCTTCCATGCCCCTCGCCCATCTCCATAGACATGAGGGTGCAGTAATCCTGTATTGAACTAGACACTACGGTGATTTAAAAAAATAAAAATAAATTTCAAATGTTGTTCAATTGTCAGCCACCCACAACAAAAGCGTCAACCGTTTATAGGCAATCCCAAAAATTGTCAGCGCGTGCAGCACCACTGTCACTTGTTTTGTTGTTCTAAACGGTGGCGCAACACTGCATCACAACACCCCTCTTATCAGACGAAACAGGGGGGTACATTGACGCTATACCGTGGATTACGTCATACCACGTATTTGGAATCGGGTAATCGGCTTCACATAAAAATGATCAAACGACACCTGTACCTGGTATAGAGTCCCCCCATAAAAGTGACCGATATGCCACCTCTCTTGTCCGTTACCCATCATTGGTCAAAGGGCAATGACCTGTTAGTTGTTGGGTTGGTAAAGTTCAAGTGACGTTATAGTGGTGATGGTCATGAGCGGCGGTCACGTACATACAGGGTAGTATAAAGTATACAGAGTCTGTATAAACCGGGGTTGGAGCTGTTGACTGCTACCTGAAGCGAGCATCGAATAAACGTAGGTGTGAACGAAATAGTTTGGAAGGGTGGACGATGGGAAAAAAAATTAGAAAGTTTTTTAAATGCTTGCTTTTACCGAGATCTGGATTATTTTCGGGGGAAAGTAATTTTCATAATAATACATGTGAGTCATAAAAAAGTAGAAATCCAAATACACTGAGAAAATAACATGCAGTTCAGAAATCAATGAAAAACAGGCGTATTATAAAAACGTAAAAATTTCAAAACTCGATATACCTATATATTTTTTTTTTGTTTTAACTTGACAATTGGTTTAAATTTATGTATGCGTAGAAACATAGATAGTTTATACGCATACATAAATTTGGATTTTATCGAAAATGAACATTTTAACTCTGCTTGGATACATCAAAATATCCATTCAAATCGTTTTGACAATTGGTGACCATCATTCAATAGAATAAATAAAATGACAAAATTGAACCCGAAAACCCTTCAATCGGTAACAATTGAAATTCAATCTGTTCAAAATATAAATTGGTAAAAGCGAAATTCGCCACACAATGTTGTCCGCCCCTAACCACACAAACAAGTTTAGTTACAGGAATCAAACTTTGTTTACGCTTAGCAGAAACGACTAAATGAACCAAAATATGCCGAAGTTTGTCATTTTCCAAAGTTCAAAGTTTCTAAGTTCGATTTAGTGACAACGCATGAAAATGTGCGAAGAACGAGCGAGAGAGCCAGACGACGAATTTGGATCTGACACAGGTGTTCGCCATAGAACCTAGCTGGGACACAGCAAGTGCGTCTGCATTGTGCAGTCCTCCATAAGAGCCCCGTCAAGAGGCCACATGTCACCAAAACAATAATTTTATATCTTCCTCAGACCAGGGACCAAATAAACCACTGCACATTGAAAGCTGAACCATATCGAAAGAACCATAATCTACTGCTATTTCCTTTCAAATTATACAAGTCAGTATTTTTCTTCAGTATTGGAGGAACTCAAAACACAATCACATCGGTGCCGCGATTCCTTTAGGTGAAACACCAAAGAAAATACAGAAATAAGTATATTTTGAGAAAAACACGATTGCAGGCATGGTCCTCGACAATCGAAAATATCAAAATATTATATAGGCACACAACTGATCGACTGCTAACATGAGCAGTATTGCAATTAATGCTAGTTATTGCCAAAACAAAATTTTCTATGATTCTAAAGGAAATAATCAAATTTCCCTAGCATTGTCACACGCATATGGTCTTAAGATGACCCGATACAGACACGATAGGAGCTTCGTTCCCCGGTCTATTTTAATTGAAGCCTTAACCATCTGGTGATCGAAACCGACGGAGCTGGGTCGCAGATCCTCTCCCCCGGCTGAACTCGGATATTGATAGGTCACGTGACACGTGCAGCGTGCGTGCGTTAGTCATCGTCCACTGGTTCCGTATTCGCAGGCCACGCGTTCGGCGTTCCAATTTTGGGCACATCGTTCAGTAAACAACTGAATTTCGTTCCATAGCGCAAGCTCTGATGAACGCTGCCTCTCCCTGAAAAACTAGTGTTCAGCAGAAAAATGACCGTCTTACGTTCTGCACGCTCGTATTTGAACATGGAGACTCTAATTTTATTATTTCCGTTGGTTTTATTCGGTAGCGCGATAGCAGGCGGTTACACCGAGCCAAGAAAACCCAAACTTTTGCTGATCATCGTGGATGGACTGCGTTACGATTTCCTCAACAATGCCAGCTTAGCCGGTTTCGATGACTTTCTGACGAATGGATCCAAAGCGGAATATCTGAAGCCGGTGTTTCCCAGCCAAACGTTCCCCAATATACTCTCCATGCTGACAGGTGAGGACACAACGTTCAACTTGAAAACAAACGAAATCTGATTGTTCGAGACCGGAAATTACGGTATAAGCTGGACGGTTTAGCGGCAGCAAGCCTCCTGCCAAAAAAAAAATCACCAGAAAAAAAAAATAGCCAGAAAAACAGAAAATATGGAACGAGTACATTTTGGGGCAATAACGCATCTCATATCATAAGGTGCTATCCAATTTTTTTTTTTTAGTTTAGTGCTTCGAAAATATCACAACAAATTTCCGGCAAAACCTTTCAGAAAAATGTGCTCGTTTTAAAACAAATTCGAGACCAGCGTTTCGTTTGCGAAATTTAAAACCAGCGATAGAATTATCAAATTAACTTTTATCTCAAACTTTAGAATTCATTTACCCACCACACAATCGGTGATATCGCAATTTTCAAATAAGGGACAACCATTTAAAATTGACTTTTTATGTTCGATCCTGAAAATGCAGGAGTCTATCCCGAAAATCACGGTTTCGTGGCCGACGTCGTCTACGATCACATCCAACGCCAGAACTTCACCGGCGACGAGTCCAACTTTGAGCAACAGCCCTTCTGGTGGAACCAGTCGGATCCTGTGTGGGTGACGGCCCACGATCAAAAGATTAAAACCGGAATCTATTCACTGTTTGGATGCGAGGTTCCGGTCAGGGGAATCCGGCCCTTCGATTGCCAACGATACGCAAAGATGTTTCATCAGGATACGTTGGCCTTCGAGACCTCTCTAAAGGAAGCCATAATAAAGTGAGTATAATTAATGTTTAAGACATTTTAAGAGATTAAGACATTTTAAGAGATGAACGTCAGAATCACAGAAAGCACAAATACAATCAGGAAAAACGATTGACATAAATTGGGCATTTTTACTTTTGTCATTTAGAAGAAAAAAAAATATAATATTTCTACCACAAAAGAAAACATGATTTGATTCATAAATTTCACATTTTTAAATTGCAATTAAAAAGATGAGGTAAATATTATTTTTTGTACCGAATTTTTAATACAGCATAATAACAAAAAATATTGGGCGGTTGGGTTGGGCAGGGGGGAGTTTGCCACACCTTTTCCGAGACATCGGCTATATCGGCGGCAATGAATTTTTTTTTGTTTAAATCACCGTAGCGCCTAGTGCACTACAGGATTACTGCACCCTCATGTCTCTATGGAGATGTGCGAGGGGAAGGGAA
>JAUJYS010006567.1:0-10227 GCA_033995665.1 Melogona broelemanni | reverse complement strand
ACCCCTAAGCTCTGGACTCCCTAATGGAAGCTCAGGGGTGACGCCAGTACCCCAGGCTAACGAATGAACGAAAGCCTACGCCGGGAATCGAACCCGGGACCGTCGGCTTCGTAGCATGTCCCCATACCCACTGAGCCGCCGGTTCGTACAACTTACCGGTTAGCGGCAGTCCCGCGGATTTCCGAATCACGTGACCGCGTGGCTACGCAAAATGTAGCGCGTTGTGTTTCCGTCGGGTTGGTTCTATTGGAGAAAGGAACTGGTGGCCTTGCGAAGGCAGTGGTGCCAAATGGCCTACCAGTGCTACGCGGCAGTGGCTGCCGCTGCTGCAGTCAATGGTGTTAACATTAGGACGTGCTAAATCTCCCGAAAAGGAGGGAAATGTTTGCTTTTTTATCGAAAACTTGGCGACGTTGTTTTCGTTGCGTCGGGCGTCTAAAAACAAGGGAGGCTGGCGCTAAATGAAGCCTCCGCTACTAATTCCTTCAACGTTAGACACAATTACGGGCGCGTTCCGAAATAGGTCGCCGCGCGTTTCTTTTATCAATTAAAGAGGCCAATTATAATGAAACAAATACTCTGAATACTTAATTGAGCGATAAACTGAAATCTATGGGCGACAGGTTTGTCGTTAAACGGGGAGCTGACCGAAATTTATATTCGGAATTTCCCTTGAAAATACGATCGTAAATTTTAAAATCGCGCTAAATGAAACGTTTCTTATCTTCGGTGTAAAGTTTGTTTCTCGATTTCTTTTTCTTCAATTCACCGATTGAATGTGATTTTTTCTAATGGTGTATTTGTATTGCGCAATTTTGTTGATTACACATTTACGTCTTCGTCAAACGGTCTTTCGCTTCAATGTCGTACTGTTTCTGTAAATTATATTGTAGTCGTGGCCCAGGCGGTAGAGTGATCGCACGTGGTTCGTTGATCCCAGGTTCGATTCCCGGCTGGTGTTCTCGCTTTGAAAACCTTTTTTTTAACTCATCGTTATTCATTGTTGAAACAAGGTCGCCCTGTTTGCTGACGGTAGCGACGTCTATGAACTTATGAACGGTTGGTTCACGATGCATGTAAGGTTTAAATTTCAGACCGGCGTTTAGTGAGAGGAATACTTCGACTGCGACCGTGCCTATTTCTAGTGAGCGCCCCCTGTTGACCGACTCGTCGAGATCGTATATACTGCATGTGTACATTCAGTGCATGGAGTCGCGTCAATATATATTTAAGATTGGTCGCACTAATGAGCGGGCGCACCCGAATGTCGCAGCGCAGGAGCCTAGACGACGTGCTAAATTGGCTGTGAAAGTGAAAAAGACACCACTTGAAGCGATAGCGTTGAGGCACGGTTTCTCTCCCAAGCAGACTGAGATCTCCTGAGACACGGGCGACTATCGGATGACTGGATGAACTCCATTGAATTTCGTTGATCAAACTCAACTCCAAAAACTTAAGCTTATTGATAATGTCTGGTGACGTTTCAGAGAATCATTTGGTTTCTCGCAGGTTTCTGGAAATGGGTAATCCTCTATTTCAAAATGTACCCTATAGTTTCTTCAGTATTAGACAGGATCTTTTAATCGTCTTTGTTCCTTTTTATAATTAGGATCGGTTGTTGGAGTTTGGTTCCTTTTTTGAGGAACTGAAACGGGGGTTCTTTTTTGGTGCACACAAAACCTTATCGTTATTATAATAACTGAAATGGAGGGTGTTGGGGATAAATTGGCTAATTGTAAGAACACAAGTGGAACCAATAACTTCACTCTCCTTTTGGAAAATAAAGAGTAAAGGTTAGGTTCCTTTCATTTTATGGAGAACCTGGAACTGAAATAGGTTCCATTTCTCTTAGGAGATAGGAGAACTTGGATCGATCTTTTTAAAAAGAAACCTACCCAACTTTCAGTTTCTTTTCTCCGTACGTCCAGTGATAATCGCTTTTACCGGTGCATGAGGATTTGCAATGGATACGTGAAACTGGTTTTGGTGGCAAGTAATCGTTCCAGTAATCAATTAGCGGTTACTCAATTATCACAAGTAATCCTATTCGACCAATTCCAACTGGATCACCATTCTAACGCTTCGGAGCAAAGGAGGTCTCAGGAGGATGATCACCGAGTGGATGGCGAATGGCCCACGCTATTGATCCGACTGACCGCACATTACAGAACACGCAAGCGCCATAGTCGGACTGTACCATGTCCCCCTCACCCTCATCCCACCCCTACCATGTCCCGGGAGGCCTTCGCTCACAATTGCGAAATGTTAATTATGCGGGAGAACAAATGGTATTAGAGAAATGTCTTTTACGTTGTTGTAAAGGACACGGCTTGAATGGTGCCGGTGGTGGTGGAAGGTTGATTCGGAGTGAGGATGGTGTGGGAGGTGGGGGTGTTGCGCTCTTGGGTATAATTGGATTTAAGCGTCCGATCTCGCCAATGAAAGTCGTCACGAAATTAGCCTACAACCACGTCTGAGAGCTAATTTTCGATAAGCGGACGGGACCCCCCCTTTCTCTATTATTCGATCGACCTGCCCTTTATTGCGAGGAAGCAATTAGTTGGGCAGGCGGTCGGCGATTCCATTTTTTTGGAATGAGTTCTCTGGTCCAAAGCCACGCAATTCGTGTACAGATAGCGATTTGGCCCTTTTCAAAGTATCCAGCGATCAAACGTTTAAAGTAAAATGTTCTGATTTGGAGAACTGAATAGCTACGGGGACAATTGCTATTACTAGAGGGCGCTCGGCATATTTTCTACTATCCTCTGGATCCTAAATATATTAAAATAGGTGTCAATTATCGTTTTTTTATAGGTGTCGTCAGTGTGGTCAAGTGATCTTGAAATGAATTATTAATTGAAAAAACGAAGTAACTCAGTCGCACGCTTTTGTCCTAAATTGAAAGTTCTGGATTCGAATTATCCTCTGAATTAACTTACCTATTAGATTTTAATAGAATATGAAAAGACATTGTGTTTCGTGGTTCTGGTTCGGATCTGCGTTTGGGTGGAATTAATTTTTGTTTCTTGTGGCGTATGAACCATGCAACAGCGGTCATGAGCACGATGCAAGCGATATGCGACGACTGCATGTTGAGGCGGTTATGTGTAAGCTTGTCTTAGAAGGTGGCATAATTTTTCCACTGACGACAGCGCCACCAGGCGGTAAACATCTCCAGTAAACCTTTCTCAGAATGCGCCGCCTCTGTTTACCGATGTTCCTTTTTTACCCGGCACGTATTAGGGCTGATAGGCGGGGCTGGCATTTCTAAGGTGGCTAATGAGCCCATAACATAAACCTGGACATGTCTAGACGACATTACCTAAGCCGTTTTTGGTGATGCTCAGAAAAGTGCCAAGTTTTAGCTTCTAGGCGCTCGCAACGCCGCGTGACACCTCCTAGACTCGGTTGGCCGCAAGGAAGCCCATCAAGTGAAATTGTCATTTATTTTTTGATGAGGTCTGCGACAATTTAGAAACGCGGGGCGAACACCGTAACGAACCGAATCAGGCATGCGGATGGGGATTACTATGCGGCTAACTATCGTTTCAGGGTTGGTTAGGCGCGGAGATAATTCTCGGGATGTGGTCAACGTCGATGGTTTTATTAACCAACAGTTCACTTGCTGGCGCCGGTGGCTGACTTGTTGGCGCCATTTTGCAGGACTTGCACTATATGTTGCGATTTTTAGAAAGTCCCTATGAGCATATTGGCCCGTTTCTTCGATAATAAAGCTAGGAACTATGTTCAAAATTTGTCTTGAGCTATCACTGTATTTAAATTGATTTTAATTGTCATAAATGTGCACCTAATATTACACAATCATAAATTAGACATTAATTTGTTGTCTTGCTGATAGGTTCCATCGTGTCCTTTCCGCCTCCTGGTGGGATTGGGAGAAAGTGCTCCCAATCCGGTCAATTTGTGAGTTGAATTAATATAGTTAAATAATAATTTGGCTAAAATTAAAGAAATAATATGGTTAATATTTGAAAGAAAAATAATATTTATAAAATATTATAAACAGAATGTCCCCAAAACATTAAACACAGAATATCCCCAAAACATTAAACACAGAATATCCCCAAAATATTAAAAACAAAATATTTCCCATAAAATTAACAGTACATACATTTTTGATTGATGCTTCTAAAACTTTATTCTTCCATGCACTGATTTCGATATTTGAATACAATTATCTTACATTATATACGAAAGTACTTGTTCAGATCTATTTTGCATATGTTGGGATTATCTAGAAAAATATTAATCAGTTTTAAATTTGATGTTTATACGGAAACAATTTTGTCAAAAAAATGCAATGAAGCAGATGCAATGAAATGCGCCAATTTGGTGGTGATACGTGAAACACTAAAATAAAAAAATGCGAAAACAATAATGATAGCCCCGTCAAGTATTCCCTGTTGGCTTTGCCAGAATGATTTTATTTGTGTTCGTCAACGCAAAATGTCTGCATAAAAATATAATGGCAAAGACAACACGTTATGATAATGCGCATCAAAATCAATCATCCAACCCACACGGAGCTCAGCTCTTTTTTTTTGTCTCGTGCGCCGGGACCGATAAATGAGCTCTTTATTAAAGATCATCACGCTTTGATCACGTTCGTGGCGTGTGCCGTGACGTCATACTCATTTGCCCAACTATTGGTGGGCGCGCCGATGTTGTCGTCGTCCTTGTCGTCTTGCTCCTTCCTGCTCTTCTCCGGCAAGACGCGACTCTTTGAAATACAGCGCCACTGTGCGGCGAACATCAATCACGAGTGCATCACTCTTTTTATTCCGTACATATCGAATTGATGATGATGATGATGATAAATAGCGCAGGTCGCAAATCGCGGCTGCCTCTGCTTAGTATCAGTGCCGCTTTCAGGGGTGTTGGGGGTGGAATTGGGCAGCTGTCCTGGGCGTGATATTATCGTATGTGCATACACGAAGGTGATTTCGTGCCAGATGCAGTATTTAGTGAAAATTAACTAATTAAATTAAATACTTTCATCACTAAACAATTTCAGATAATGTTTCAACTGTAAATCATTATTTTGCAGATTTTTAATTAAATTTTTCTTTAATTAATTCATTTTCATTTAATAGTATTCTATACACAGATGTACCTCATAATATAAAATATAAATAAAAAGTACACACTTCAATACAGTTTAGAAAAGGAAAGAAAAAGACGGTTAAAGTAAAAATATTTAAATTTCGAGTAGCACACCTACATCAAAGGTCAAGAAGAGGTACATTAAGAATTCTTTGCCCAGGGCGTGCTTTGAAGAAAAAAAAGCTGTTCGGCGTACTAGACTGATGAAAATAGGCAAGCATCTACGCTTTCGTATTAATCGTTCCAGGGGATTCGCTGGCGGCATTTGATAAATTATACCGACAAAACAAAAACAACGCGTAACAACTGCGGAATTTGCTCGCTAGTTCAGGGCTTTCACATATCCGATCCGTGGTGCTAGTTTATTAGTCAGTGTATGCTTTGTATGCTTGGTACCGTGTTGTTTGTGGGAAAAGGATATAATGGGATAACCTAATCTTAGAATTGGCAGCTTTCAACTGTTTTGTTTACTTTTTGTTAGTAATTATCAATACTGATTATCATTTCTAGTATGTGGTATTAAAACATATTTTTATTTACATGGTCAGCCACATGGAATAGTTTTATAATGTAAGATATATCCTTCCGATAAATTGCGGCGATTGAGACTAAGCCTCCCAAAACATTTAATTTCGAGTTTTTGCACAAATTTTTACCCTTTGAACTAAAATATTGAAAAATCTCACATTTTGTTCTTCAATCCATTTGATTATTTCCGAACTTTTCGGGATGACAAAAATTGTCACCATACACCCCAATTAATTTCTTGTGAGTTTGAAATGGCATTTCAAACCATTCAAAACGAACAATACCTAGCAGTTCCTCGAACGTTAACATTTGCTACATCAACGCCATTTTTTATTTGTATCTAATCGCACGCGCAACCTGTCTTGACCTTCGTTCTCCGTGAATAAGTGCGTCCCTAGCAAATTGTATACCTTAAGTACTAGTGAATGGTGAATAAATAAAACCTAAAATGTTTATTTTGTTTCAATCGGCCAATACATGCTTAAACATTTAAAAATGTTTAAAAAAAAGATTTATACAAAGTCATTTTTTTGCGTTTATATGTACTACATGTAGTTAAATTTGTCCAGACTAGCTAAAGTACATTTTCTGCAGCTTTAAAGTCAAATTGGCAATTTGTGAACCGACAGTAGCGTAGCTGTTTTGTGAAATGTACTCGTATAAAATGTTTTTGTTAGCTCCCGAGTGCAGCAGTAAATATATTTATGCAGCCCAGTCTCACCACTGCTTTTTTTGTTAAAAATGATGCGGAAAAATTGCTGATCGACTGGATTTTAAGGATGGGAATCGGACTTTACGGCGCATGCACATTTCAGCTCCTCGCCGTAATGCAGGCACTCATTCAGGGGTGGCTATGTTAGGCATTTTTTTTGTTTCGTCGTCGTCTCAGTGATAAACTACTTGAGGGTGAAAACGCGGTGATAAACTAGTTTCTGGAAGTATGTCCAAGTGTTTTGTCACGTAAGACTAAAGTGCACTCATAAATAGCCAAAGGCATTTACCAGATTTTGCCACTGGCACGGGTATCCCCCACGGGTTTTCTCGAAAGACAAAGGAAAAAAAGGAGTGTTGAAAAATTGCGCGCTTTAGACTGTTCCTTGTATAGCCTTTTTAATAAATAAACTGTATCTTTTTTTTTTACTTTTTTGAAATAGGCTTTTTTGGTGACTAGACATATAAGACCTCCGAAAAAGAATTGGTTTTGCAGCCACGTGCGCTTAAAAGGGTAACCGGGGATTGGTTAAAGAATTAAAATGTGTGTATGTATATTTTTTAACCTTAGACGAATTGCTAGCGTGCGTGCATTTACATTTTGATACAATTTGAATATCTTCAATTTGGTGTCTACTCAAACTTGCAGCAATGTTTCTACCTAATATATCTGTTTTGGCGAAAAGTGATCATTTGAAAAAAATAAATTAAATCATGAACCACTACAGGCATACCTATGCAGTCGAGAATGTCAAAATATATTCGAGCAAACGTCGTGTATTGTAAAACAGAGAATCTTATGACATAAACGATTGCAGGTATGGACCTAACGAATCAAAAATGTTAAATTGGGGTGGCGAACCATGCCGTGCTCCTACGATTATTTAGCGTGTAGTAATACGCACGATGAGCACTTTCGATTGTTTACGCCCATGACTGTGAAAACATTTCACATATTTTTTTGGTGTACGCTCGTACGTTAAAATGTAGTTCGATTAGCGCTATTAGATTAATTCGTTTTTTCCATGTCATTATGTGACGCCGTTTTTCGCGGTGACCGTTTTATTCAATTTCTGTTGTCTAATATCTTTATGCTTCTAGGTTGCCCAATAAAATACTATTTTGTAATTTTCAATGGAGCTAGACCGAAATCGGTGACGCCAATGGGAAAGCGCTAATATTTCAATCAGCCCATTTGTGGAGAATCTTTCCAACTGGGTATACGTAGGTCTTCTTTAAGTAGACGCTAATTCGTGTAATTTATTTTTGTCTCCCTTTTCAGATGATACCAATGGGACAGCGACAAATATATCTTTCGCACATGAGGCAATCAAGTTAATGCAGCGCCGTAAAAGAAATGACGGCAAAATGACCGCCGCCATTAAAGGTGCCCTCCCCTATTTGGGGTTGGTGCTGTTTCTGTTGCAAGCGTCCAATATTCTCGGATGTCGCATCTCGGAGTTCTACTGCGACAACGGCGAGTGCGTTGGACTCGATAGGTAAGCTGGTCTTAATTCACAGTGGGTTCCTTAAAAAAACCGTCTCAGTTCCCGTTCTTCACATGATTAACGAAACCAGTGTTCGTTTACGTTCCAGTTGCTACATAATTTGAATGGACCTAACCGTTCCTTGTTCTTTTTAATCAGGAGCCTGGAACTATTCCATTCCTTTTCTGTTTCTTCGATTAAAAAATAAAAATAATCATATTCTGAACGGATGAAGTTATGAAATTCTATTTCTTCCAACAATTCCAATATTACTTTGTAATTGTGATTTTTAACCTTTGAGTATTGAATGCAAATGTAATATACAGTATATAATTTAAATATTTAAGTGGTATAGATGTTTGATATATTTAAATACTAATCATTTAAATGTTCCGAAAATAATAAAAGTAACTACGTAACAGTTTCGAACTTTTCCGAACTTTTCCGTTTCGTTCCTAGCAAACTAAATTCATTATGCATTCAAACTTGGTTGTAAGATATGACGTATTTTTTGTGCAGCCAATGATTCAATTTAACAATATTTTTCCTTACCTTACAGATTTTGTGATGGCGTTAAAGATTGCCAGGACGGGAGTGACGAAACAAAATTTTGCACACGTAAGTTTTATTCAATTCAGTTTCATCCTTTAGCATCATCTACCATCACATTATTTAATTAAAATCATGGTGTTGCCGCAGACCCTCGTTTCCCGAACCGTGCTCCGTAGAGCTCTTAGGGCTACGCGGTCATTTCCCAGAGGCTCCGCGGTCACTCCTGGAAAATAAAAAATAATAAAACGCCATACACAACCCTAATAACCTTTAGAAATCGCCATTAAACGGTATTACATGGGGTTTCGCTATTAAAATTGTTGGCTTTTAGGGGGGCTCCACCGTTGGAATTTGTTCAAAAAAGGGCTCCGCGAGCCAAAAAGTTTGTGAAACACTGCCGCACTCCGCGAGCCAAAAAGTTTGTGAAACACTGCCGCACTCCGCGAGCCAATAATTTTGTGAAATACTGCCGCAGACAAAACGCGAATTTAAAAAAGAATGCGCTAATCAGCCTAACCGGTGTTAAACTGGATGGCAGCTGTGCCTTACACGAAGCTCATTTGGGGAGCTTTCAATTGCGCTTGGTATCATCAAGATTTATATCAGCTCATACAAAGTGACGCGAAAGCGTTAACCCGTGATATCTTCTAAGGCGGTCATTTGGATACTTTTCAAAAATAAAATATGAAAAAAGAGTATTGTTAGTATTCAAATTCTCCTGGCAAATTGGCACATCTAAAATTTATTTAGTAAAATTTTTTAGATAATAATACTTAACCACCAATTATAAATTAACCTATGCAGTCAACATGATGTCAAAGTCATACATTAAGCTTCAAGTAAGCAATTTTAAATTTAAAAATACTTTTTTTATTACTTCAGAAAATAATTGTGATAATAATCTGGATACCTTAATTACACATGTTTAATTAGTAACAATACGAATGTGCGTTTGTCTAGTGAACGTTTTCGCAACAAGGCTTCTTTGGTTTTTAATAAACGTGTTTTGTAAAAACTTTTTCTACAAAATACTGAATTTTATGACTTACGAGTAATTCAATATAAAAAATTGTTATTCCAATAAAACTGTGCGGAGACAAAATTCCTACGAATTGAGTAATCTCTAATAATGTTTTGCCTTCGGCTCAGCTTCTAAAATTTAACATTTTATAAGTTCCGGTGCAGGGTTCGAAGCTCATTATATTCGTATTCCCTAATCCCTTATCCAATTTATTTTCCTCAACATTTTCTCGCTGGAAGCTTTCGCGGCATCACTACAAATACGACTACAGAATAAGAAGATTAATTATAAATGCGCAAGGCAAATTTGATTTAAATATAAAAGTAAACAACTTTTTGCGCGTCTAGGAATGAACTTCGTCGAATATTGGCTGTCAAATTTGATTATATGAGGTTATCGTAAAGACAAATATATCTGCATTTTCAAATGAACGAAAATATGGCAAATTAATAAAAAATTATAAAAACATTTGTTATTTCTTTAAATTAATGTTTATAAATTACATTTGTTAATTGATCGAGAGAGATTTTTTTTATAATTATGTAGACAACTTTCGATTTTACATGCTAGCAGAAATATTTTAAATATTTGTAAAAAAAAAGGCGAGCATGAGAATACAAATCGTGAAATAAAGATAGCACACAAACTATTATTCATTTATGCATGAGCACACAAGAATTAAAAATACATCAATGCAAACATGAAAATAAATTGAATAGACCTATAATGCGGCCCCCGTGGTACAGTGGCTATAGTCATATACTACTAAGCGGGTGGTCCCGGGTTCGATTCCCGGCAGAAGCA
>JAUJYS010006566.1:0-10229 GCA_033995665.1 Melogona broelemanni | reverse complement strand
AATGTATGTATGTAACTATGAATGTAATTATATATAGCCTGATCTGTAATCATTCTTGTACGCTTTCGAATATTTCATTATATTAAACCGTATTTTTTGGCTTCTTAGTAACCCAAGCCTACTCGCATTTTCCTTTGTGTTTTAGCAGCTCGGTTTTTACTAGAAGTGTTGCCGTCCACGTTCCTCAATGGTTAAGGATACAATTTTGTTTATTCATTTTTAAGCACACGGCTCCTATTTTTCTCGTTGTGTAATAATAATGTTAATAGTAAATATGACGGGTATGGTATTTTCTACTCTGATCTCGAAAAAAGTCAAATCACTTGTATTCAGCTTGCTGACTTACCAAATACGATGAACTTGTATACAAACGGAGTTAGGAACCGAAGATTATTGGTAACTTGGAGCCATTATTTTTACAATTAAAATAAATAGAACGCTTCAATAAATATTGACCAGGAACAATTTTATGTCATATTGAAAATTTGTCTTAAAACAACAGTCTAATCACAATATTTTAACGTAAATGTTTTAATTTATACTGCTTGGCGGTACGAGACTACCTTTCCGGATATGTGTAATGCGTAATGCCTGTGTACCCGACGAAAAATGGCTTCATCTTAATATTAAGGGAGCGCTATGGAGCGTTCACGTGACCACAATTATTCTGCAGCACTGCTAGCGCGTTGCTATAGAGTAAATGCGGTCATTTGGACGTTCCGTATAGCGTCATCATCATCTACTAAAGTTCCTTTTTGTCGTGGTGCATACTAGCTTAAGACACCACCTTCGCCATCCCGCGGTTGTGTAAAGTGGTGCCTAAGGCCTGGTTTATACGATCGATCATTTCACCTTTGGCTCCATGAAAATGTAATTTTATTTGGAAACAACTCGAGAGATGAAAAAATGAGCGAGCGTGAAATGATCGATCGTGTAAACTGGGCTTCGGAGATATCCTGAACGTCGCATATTTCGAATGCGCGCCTTCTCTACACTGTCATCCCCATCCCAGCTGAAAACACTTCGAAATTTCCTAATGAGATAGTGGGGGATCATCAACGCTCGATAGACACGCATGAAGAACGAGCTCATTAAAACTCGTTAGTGGAGACTGGCTGGGTGGTTCGCGCCAATTTTTTTTCTTCTTCTTCTTTCATCCGCTTCTCAGAGGACCATTATTTATTATGTGGGATCTTTCCCACCACCCACCAGACATTAAATCTAAGGATGGGCGGTAGTATCGATATCGACTATCGATAGATAAACAATAAATGATTCAGATAAACAACTAGAGAATATCTGGTTCTGTATCATTTTCAAGTATCATCCCTTTGGTAACGTGTCATCCCTGTTATGTGATGGGAAAATACCGACTCTGGGTATGAACAGCTCTGATCCGATCATTGCGTCATTTTTTAAACGGGAGTTTGGCAAAAATTTGATATAGAACTGTGATACGATACGGGGGTCTAACACGGTTGTGGACGCGCCTTAAGCCGCAACTTAGTTTTCCGCTACACGTGCGAATATTAAATTTGACAAATTTTGAAGTTTGCAGTTTCTTGAGTGACAAAATAATATTGCCTTCTATTTTTGAGAAGAAAAAAAATATAAATAGTTTAACTTGTGTTTTTTTTTAAACTATCGATCGTTTTCGTCACTATCGTCCATCCCCGATCCCCCTTCTCGTGGCGGAGGGCGCCACCCCCTCACTACTCACCTTGTGCTTGGCAGATTCCAAATTGATCCGCAAGATTCCCATGCCGTTGAGCACATATTTCATGGACGAGACGAGATTGTCTAAGACGGTGGGCCGAAAACTCTGCAACTCTTCCGAGGTGAATCCATCATTATGGATTATTTTCATCTGCTTGACTAGAGTGCTTTTCCCACTCTCGCCGGCACCTTGGATGAGGAGAGAGAAAAACGAAAATATAAAATTAGATTATTACACGTGCACTGCTGCCTCTACTTCTAGGGTGGGGTCGATGGTGGAAGGAGAAGGCGGGCAAAAACATAGACAAAGAAATGGATAGAGTAGAACCGAAAGGTCGTTGCAACGGGATTGGATCGACTGGCAGCAACTATTAGCGATTCACTCGAGACGAAACATGATCATTGTCGCACCTGACCATTTATCACGAAATCAAGGACTTAAGACAAGATGATGAATAGTTATTTTTTTTTAAATTTAGACAAAATTAAAGTAGCCACAAGAAGTGTCGAGTCAAAACCAGAAAAAAATACGCCGAGAAAATTAACGTGACGATCCCATTGAAATTATGATTTCTATATACGACATTTGCAGTCTTTGTGATCTTTGATGAAGGTTGGCTAGTCATGAAGAGAAAACGTTTGTCAGTGATGATATCAAGTCATGAAGATCATCCAAGGTCAATACCAGTGAGGCGGGTGACAATGCAGTCAATTCGAAAAGGAACAAGGATATTCTGGCCAGTACAGTAAAATAATTTATTTGAGGAATATATTTAGGTTTTACCACAGATATTATCACTTTTTTTTTCAGTTTTTAATCATTCAGCAACGGTACTAAATTTTTATCTATCAATCAATTAAATTAAATTATGTTACGAAGTGTAGAGAACGTTCACCAGTATGGACAATATAGCAGCTGCTTGTGTATTAAAATTATCAGTGTTATCGCATCACGCCTTCATACCTCTGACCGTATATTTCTTTTTTTTTGGGGGGGGGGGGAGGAAAGGGAGTGAGGTGATAGAAGTCGAAATAACCGTGAATGGATAAGTCTGGGGAAAATGGAGGTGGTGGGGGAGGAAGGGTGGCGATGGAGATCGGTAAGTGTTTTTTATAACTCCCCAGCGGTCTGCAAGCGAGGCGATTCAAAAATATATAAATACAGTGTCGACACTAACGCGGGTTAGCCAGGTCGGTTGGATCGAAGACGCAAGGCGGTTGGTTGAGTGGATAAGCATGGGTGGTGGTGGTGGTAGTTGGGAGCACTCAAATATCCAAGGGGATATAAACCTTAGAGCGGTCTGTAGGTGCGGAAACACGCCCATTAGCTCTGCATGAAGCTTAAAGCGCCATCTAGGGAACAACTTTATCACCTTGCCAAGCTAAAATTTGATGTGAGTTGGAAAAGTGCATAGCTTGCTGGACCTTACCTTTCCCGAGAAGAGTAGTTACTCCCTTACTCATAAAGCTTGCTAAGCCTAACCTAATAATATAGAAACCCGTAGCGATAGGGGAGTTACATACAGCACTCGCAACAGCCAATTTTACCATCTTTGATCATTATGTACTTGACCATTGTTAAGCGTGATTCGTTCCCGACGGTACATCAGGAGTACGGGAGTCCCATAGTCTAACATTGAGGTATCCAAGTGAAAAACATTGAGTCGTACAGGCGCGTATTGCGTGACTATGAGCTGATTATAATCAACAAAAAACGTAATTTTCCTCAGTTGCTCACTAGAGGCGGCGCCATCAGCAGCCGATTTGCTGTAAGCCGCTTGAGGCGCCATAAATCGGGTCATTGTAGCAGTGCTCGCATCCGAGCGCAAAAAAATAAATCCCCCTTAATTATATTTTTTCGACATCGCATCTTTCACCGAAAGTCTCTCAGTTGACGTGCGGCGCCATTTCTTTCACCTTTTTCCGACCAAGTCGAGCATCCGAAAAGCGACTACGTATCACGACACTGAACAACTCCTCATTTTGCCGCCAAAACGCACTAACGAGCCAAACAGTTCGGACCTATGATACCGTAATAAATCCATAAAGCGCGTCGCCACACCGATGCTACGAATTGAATCGACGTTGGGGTCGCGTTCCCGTTGGGGGGGGGGGATACGACCCGAATCATAAATAACGTTACGCATTTTATCCCACCCTTACTACACGACACGTGTTTTCTCGCTAATTTCGGGGCCTCGTTTATCAAGTGAGCGCTCAGCTGGATCCTAAACAGAACTGAGCGTCTTGATCAATGAATTCGACTCGTCTAGAGGGCAAATGCCCCACATTCGATCGTGACGGTTACACAAGATGGAGTACGGGACACCACTATTTTTAAAATAAATGCAAAGGTAAGGAAAAAAAGCGCGTAGCGCGAACGTTTAAAAAATTATAACCAAAACTTAAAAAAAACATGTCCACAAGGTGGTGTAGAAAGAAATAAAAAATGAAAATTCAATTTTGTTCAGAATTTTCTTTGGCTGGGATTGAGATTAAATTTCATTTTGAACACCCTCAGCACCACGATGCGGGCACTCGCTGCAGCTTAGGTGGCGCAATTGGCCAAACTTTTACTTTATCGTCCAACTTTCAGTTTCAAATTGCCACGAATTTTTTTTTTACTAATAAATACTTCCAATTTTGGAATTGATTTGTAATGGCGTAAAAAATGTCAGGAAAATTGGCGCAGGTTTTAGGACCATTAAGATAATCCTCCTAACTTAAAGGGATCGATTTATGTAGCAAAATGATTTTTGAATACTCTAGCACGAGAACATTGAAAGGATATCGGCCTTACAAAGTTAACACCGGTATATCACAATACTCTCTTCTTTTTTTTTGGTTTTCTTTAACCATTCCATTAACTGATATCGTAAAAATATCCTCAAAAACAATTGTTTATTAACATACGATTTAATAGAATATACATAACACAAAATATTCCTAAAACGTTAAAAATAACGTGAACACGTTAGAAAGATCGAATTACAGATAAATAATTTATGCAAAAGAAACCATTCAATTAAACATTTCCAACAGACTATCAACGGTAGCACGTGGGCGAACATCTCAAAAAATAAAATACAACGATTCAATTATCAATTAATTTTTGATTCATTTAGAAAGGCAGGTCAATGCCCTTTAATTTATCAATATCGATAAACTAATAAACAAATTGATCAAAGAATATAAAGTGAATTTTAATTTAATACCAGATCGCACGTTCTATAAGAGCTTGGAAAGTCCCAATGGCGGGTTTGAGTCAAGTGTCCTATGTTCTAGTATATATGGAGCAAACCAGCTACTCCAAAATCATATGCGAGAACAAAAAAATTGGGGAAATGGTCCGGAACAGTGCGGCGATGGTTCAAACATTGATTATAATGAATTGTTGAATTTAAAATTGGAAGATATTGGAAATTTCCAGACTTTAAATTTAAAAACGTATACTTGTACATTGTCACCTTGAGCTTCTAAGTACCCGCCTACCACATCAATTTTTAGGGCGAGATAAATTCATGCGCACGCCTTCCTTCAGAACGGAAATAAAGCCACGACCCGTGCCGATATATCAGATACAGATTAAATATCCCTACTTTTGCCAGGTCAAAATTACCAGGTCGTTCCTGGGGGACTTGCGACGTAAACGCTGGTAAGCCTCCTTATCAAACAATTAAAAAAATAAAAAAACCAGCAAGCAACGTTGGCCGCCAAACAATTTGACTGCCTCGACGCCCAATAAGGTGCCCCGATTTGCGCCCGCGTCAGTTGCCATTACCGAGGCTCTCTTTCTTTCGTCTGAGGCCCCGACTGCGGCAACGAGCTCTGACAAACTGTCGACTGTCACGCCCAATTGTTTTCGCGTAACCACCAAATTGGGTCTTCCTCCTCCTTCTCATTCTCCACCTCCTATTCAGAGCTCTCCTTTGGCACGCGGGCGCGGCCGATTCCAGCACAAAATATACACAAGGACCGGGAAACCGAGGATAGACAGACGTATTTGCCATAGGCAGAGTCACGTCGTTTCGTCGTTCACGCTACACGAACACAAGGCGGTTCGACATTGTCCGGAGACCCCATCCCACACATACACGCGGGCTGAACGGGACACTTCCTGGAATATGTTGATCGTTTTCTCGTCTCAGTTCGGCGAATGATTTTATTTGTGCGTCTTGTGTCATCTATCTTTCTATGCATGCGTAACCTTGGATTTTATCGGAGATGAACATTATAATCTGCTTGGATACGTCATAAAATCCATGCAAATCATTTTGTCCTCATTCTTGTCCAAAAAATAAACGATAAAAATTTCGTATAAATTTGAAAACATTTGTTACAAAAAAAAAATGATCCCACAATAAAAACGAGGCTGTAGTCGCGGTTCGTCGTTGTCAAGGGCAGACGACCCGCCATTTGGTGCGGCGATCCCAGGTTCGATGCCAGGCTAGGGTATTCGTTATTCGATCCCGAGATGTTGGGGAAAATATGCCCTACTATAAAATGCTTTTTAGAGGATATGAGAGGGATAAATAATCTCCTGTTCTGATATTCACTTGATTATCATCAAATGATAAAACTACAAAAAATCTATGTTTTTTATTTTTGCTTAAAAGCGCATTTCTGGTTTCACTTATTCGAATCTAAAAGGAAAAAAAATTATCTCGCTATTTTATACTCTCAAAATAATAATACAGATGTCGACATCAATTAAATGTTTTAATTTTTTTAGTTCGATTGCGAGGCTAGTTACTCATTTATTAAAGTAGACATAGATATACACCGATAAAGTAATTAACCTTTCGAGAAACTAAGTTTTCAGATGTGCTACCGAATTTTTCGAATGCCCACATATACGTAATTGTGACTCTTAAGTTGCACGTGGTCTCAGTAGGGTATAGCCTACTGTGAACGCGTCATGAAAGTGACTGAACCACAAATTAGGAAGCGGATAGAACTAACCAAAGAGTTGGAAAATGGGGGAACAAAACAGATGCGCCAGCAAAAAAATATGCCTAGGTCATCAGTGCTCCGGCAGACGACAGTAGGTTCATCCCCTTTTGAATAAGCACAGTGTATGCCCTCGAGACCACAGCCAAACCGACCAACATTTCTTATTTTCATTTTCTATATATTCTTTTCAGGCATTATGAAGGGAATAATACACTAGGTACAAACTGATTTCAAATAGGCATAATCTTTTAAATGTGGTATTAAAAACCCAGCGATAGTAGCTGTTTTCTGTGGATTGACTAAGTAGCAAAATTAAAAACAAATGTAAAACAATATAAGATGCAATAGACACAGAATCTACACAGGATAAGTTTCTGAAGTTATTTTCAAAATAATTTAGAGACATATTAGAATTCCTCCATTCAAGCCTTTTATTTTAATATAACAATTTAATGTGCATTCAAAAAATAATTTAAAGTGTTTTGAAGCACGCTTATTTGACCATTTCATTATTTGATATCGGCTTTAAATATAAGTCGCCGTCTGTGTCCGAAATAAAACAAAATCGCCGAAAAACGTTGACAACAAATGTCTGTTTCTTGTATAACTGTATGTATGATGACAAATGTCTGTTTCTTGTATGACTGTATGTATGATTTAGGAGCCGTTGGAGTAAACACTACAGAATCTTTATAGAAGAATCATTCAGCTAATGCCCTGCCTTGGCTGCATTGCCAGTCATGAAAAGCTCCCCCTGATGCTTACCCGCAATACAAACACCAACTGTCGCAACCAAGAGAAACAATAACAACCAAATAACACACAAACCAAGGAAATACATAAAAATACAGACGACTGCAGGCATGTCCCTCAACAGTCGAAAATATCTAATATATGAGGTCTAGCCAACCTAACGTCGTTCATCCTCGGTGCGCGCCGAGTAGACTCTATTGTTGTGTCGTTAGTGTCTTTAAACTTTCTTCGCTGTAACACGCAAACCATTGAACAACATGCGCATGCCGGCTGATGCGGGTCTTTCAAAAAGCTAAGGTGTCTATTTTGGACTTCTTACGTACAGGGATGAGTCCCGTCGTAGAAAACCAATATTTTTGTGCAAACATGCACTTTATCTTCATCGAATAAGAACGAGTTTTAAAATTGTGAAGAAATTACCCATTGAAACTAGAAACTCGCGAATAAAAAATCGACATAGAGAACCAAAAATTGGCCAATTTTCAATAGCGTCACACGCGTGCTTAAAAAGAGGTTTTCTGAACTTCAGGCGGATACGGGTAGCACTTCAGAAGCGCTTTACGCAGACCGGGAAGTGCGTGTCGAGTGCATCCCCGATAATCAATGTGGCAGACGGCCAGAATTTGCATGGCGCAGACGTGTAGACGGGCATTACAAATGACGTCAGTGGCACACACACACTCACACTGTAAGACCGTACACTGTTACTGGCCTTACACACGTCTGTGCATGCATTCATAATATAGGCTCGCCGTATACATGTATATATAATCACCGAGCGCACATATATGACCGTATGTGCGACTGTTGGCATTCCTAGCGGGACACTCGCATAAAACTGAAGTCGATTTTTTTGTGTGTGCTTTGCGTTCGTCCGTTCAACCCGAGCCTAACCGATTCAACGGGGGTCCGGTCAAAAAACTCTATTGACGAATGAAATGAGTTGTTATCTGATATTTTAAAAACGGAATTGGTTATAAGGATTGAACGCAATTTCAATTTTGCTGATCACAGTTGAATTAAATTTTGCCAGGTCACATTTTCAATTTTAATCGTCGCCGCTAGTGACGCCAAGTCGACCAAATTCCAATACATAAAGCGCAGGGAACGATTAACGAGTGATGGTCCATAAAATATCGATATACCGGTACTATCGATAGACTCATGAACCGCTCACAATCAATCGTTAGCTGCGCTTCATGTGTTGGAATTCTGTTTCATCGATCTTTCGAAGTTTCATCGATCTATCGAAGTTGCAACGATTATTTGGTTCATATATTAAATATTTTGTGTCATCGATCTATCTTCGATCGTCAATCTTATTCTTAAGAGTGTACTACTGTTTCTTTTGAACGCAATGTACTAAATATCCTGCTAATCTGAAATAGAGGAACGATAGCTTGCACAGCAGCTTCGTTTCTAAAATGCCCGTTTGGCCTGTCATTGCTCAATTGGTTTCACGAATTACCTCATTATGATCATTGCGTGGAAACTTTATGCAGCGGCCCCCAAATTATAAAAAACTGACGAAGTTTAACGCGGCTAGGCAGATACATCATGGTTTTCAACGGTCGCCTATTAATTTAAATGGATGGCTAGAGTGAGTTTAAAATTTGAATCTTGAACTGTTACGCAGTAAAATTAGTTGATTGGCTTCACGAATTACATGCACCGACCCGCAATAGTTCGACCCGATCCGGATAGAAGCGGGTCCGTTGTAAAAGCGGGCGTAAGACCGAATCGAAGCTAATTTTACACGGCACACACACGCGCGTGGGCGCGTGCGCGTACCCAATCCCTTTGGGGAATTCGTTGGAATGGTAAACCGGATCAGGACGGGGGAAGAGAAGGAGGAGGAGACACGAGAAGAAAAAATGTACAACACCACCACCACCACCTTTACTCCCCAGTGTTGGGGCGGTGGTGGGGTGAAAGCGGACGTGAAAGAAGACGCTGCACCAATGATGATTGGAGGCCGGATTTTTGAGTTTTATCGGCACGTTTTGCTTGGGCCTACACGGTGTATTTAAAAGCACAACATCGCCAATTGTAAATGCAAGTCTTATAAATTGTTAATCGTCGTATCATTTGGCAAAATAACAATTTAAGGATATGTGCAACTCTAAAATACCAGAAATGTTAAAATTGACAATAAAAATTTATAATGTTAAACTGAGAAACGCGGCAGTATCTCCTTAAGAGGCATCTTAGATTTTTAGTAACATGTGTATAATGGCGACACTGAGGATGGACTTAAATCGTTCGAAATATAAAATTGTAGTATTGAGGGAAAATAAAAGTCAGGCATATTTTTTTTTAAAGCGTATTGAATTAAATTTATTTTTATTAGTTACTATTATTCTTCCTTAGAGGTATTTTAAAATATAATTGGTCCTTGCTTAGTCCAGTCGGTAATTTTTCCGACTACGGTGCGTGTGAGACTTTAGCGCATTCGCCGCCAGGGAGCGGCCACTAGTCGGGTCGCTCGGCGTGCTCCTACCCCAGCGGAGCGGGAGCGGATTCCCAGAACGCCGCGGAGCGCTCTCGGGACGCCGGGAGCGGCTCTCCGCGACCGGCAGCATGCGCCGGTCCCGGCTCTGGGATGATGGCTTCTCCGCTGGGGGCGTGGCGCGCGTTTTGCGGAGCGGGCGAGCGGAAAAGGGCTCGCTACGGTCCGCATTTTGAAGAGAAGAAAATCGGCGATGGCGGTGGTCGGCTAGCGTTTTGCTAGCGCCGATCGGTATTTTCTAAAACGGACAGAATTACCGTTTCGGTTTGCCGTTTTCGGTTTGGTTTCTTTGTGAAAT
>JAUJYS010006565.1:0-10229 GCA_033995665.1 Melogona broelemanni | reverse complement strand
AGCTGCGTATGCAGTCGCAGCCCACGTGCAGTTGCAATTTTGCATTTTTTGCAATTCACGTGCTGCTGCAATTTGCGAGCTTCAGCTGCATTCGCCGCGATTATTCGCCTAGTGAAATACTGGCTTTAGAGTCGCGCGCCAAATCGCTTAAACTGAATAGGTTATGATGTTATCACTACTTTCATTGCATTGTGAGTATAGCAGTTCTTCATTAATTTACATGTACATTTACAGTATATTGATTCAAAATCGTCACTTCACATTGAATTATGGGCGTTCAATAATTTTCTGGAACCATTCATCGCAAAACTCGAAAATACATAAATACAAAATAACTTGTTGATCAAACGATTTTCTTAACCATAATCATCAGCGATGATATATGACCCATCTGTGAATGATAATGCGAGAGACATGAGGGATTTAAGGGTCTATATTTACAACGGACTTTTGTTTTGAAAGTTTTGTCGTAAACAAGCTATTTTTGAGACGGATCTTAAAATATCCCTAGTCATTATTTAACCTTGTATCAGCGTACGTGTATTTTATGATAATCGGATTGTCCGCTTAATAATATGGTTCAATGTGGGTGGCTGTGGTCAACTTTAGTGGCTCTCGGACAGTGATTACCGATTCGTGGGTGCTAGGGCGCCTTGGAGGTCGATCCATTCGGAAGGAGAGGGGGTGTGTGGGGGGAGGAGGGGTTCGATAGAGAAGCGGGGCCAAACGTAATCTCGGCCATGAGAGAAATGGCCAATAAACTCGGCCACACACACTGCATAATCGATGATAAAAGTTCGTGCGACGCGAACATACAGCGGCATCATTAACCTCTTTAGCGGCGGAAAAACGTCTGTGTGTATATTTTGCCGCGCGCATTCGCCGGCGAGAAGCGACGAGCCGTAACCCCCGATCGATAGTGGCCAAACCTGGTGTTGCGTCTGGACTCGTTAACCCGTTAGGCCCTGACTGTGTTCGACGGAAATGTGGCGGAGGACGCTAAGTCGTGGGATGCAATCAATTGTTGAGGTCTTGGATGCGAGCTCTGGCCTCTGGCATGGACGCTGCGCATTAACTTCATGTGGCAGGTGACAGTTGTTCCCGTCACCCCAAACCCTATTCGCCGGTAGGATATTAATACTTAATGAACAGTCAATCCAATTTAATACTCGTATTGCACTCGTGTGGTCAAGTCGTGTAAAGATTTTCACTGCCCCCGATTGATAGCAATCAGTGATAGCACCGATGTGTGTAGGAAAAGCTTCCAGTTTTGTGAAAACGTCACAATATACATGTACTGTATTATTAAGAGTTATCATTCAATCGTCGGTTTAAAAAAAATACACGTTTTGTCTGAATTTTTGTGTCATTCACCAATTTAGGCTTTTATTTGCAATAATTATGTACTCGTATTCGACTTTATAGAAAAAATGGTCGTAGTTAAAATTAGATTTGGACGAAAGTTGCATGTGGTTCACCGTTTCCATTTTTGTCCGCTAGTGCCGCCAGCGTCGCGGCAATCCTTTTAACAACGAGCGAATGTCGGACGGCTCAGGGCTAAACAAAAGGAGAAAATGGATGCGGAACGGAAGTACGAAAATGTAAGCCGTTCCAGCAAAGGCAACGCGAGGTTGTTGATGGGTGCGAACAGTTTTTGCGGATTCTCCTGACGAGCTCGCTATCTGCTAAGCAGCGTTATTAATAACATGAGAGCTGAGCGATGGTCTTTGGCGACCGAGAGTCGCCGGCTATCTGAGGACCTGTAGGGCGTTGTGCATTAGAGGGGGTGGTGCTAGGTTTTTTTCAGTAGAAGTTCCAAACACCTTTGTGGATCGCTCGTCTGCAGTTTCAACAGATCTCACGGCTGTGGGTTAGAGTCCGTATCGGTTTATGAATAAGCAACTATTTAGAATTTTCTTTAATAACATTTAAAATATACATTTAATTGACAGATATTTTAATATCTGAGCAGCTGGTAAGACGATGAGACTACTGCTAAAAAAATCCCTTAATAATGTAAACGTTTGTTGAAATCAGAAGAAGTTGGATTGCTTTAAATTTTGAATGGTGGACGGCCACCAGAAATAACAATTTGAATTTATTGATACGTTCTTATTAGGCGTTGGCTATTTAGTATTTGTGTCACCCATTGTTTTCAAACCAGCGGTTGCTGTATGGGGCCGCCTTCTCCTCTGTCTGCGGCCCGCGGGCCTCCTGCTCAGTACGTTACCCCGTGAGTCTAACGAGCACAGTCTTTACTGGCCGCGAAACTTGTTTTTTTCTCCGTCGCAACATCTAATAGGCTGCAATATAATAAATTTGGAAGTTGAGCGATAAATGAGTGAGAGATACTCTCTCGGTTTTTTTTTTTGTTCCTCACTCTATGCGTCTCCATCATTTAGCCGTTCCGTATTTCTTCCTGGATACGGTCGCATGTGTTGCTCGGTTGCTAAGGACGCCGACGAAAATGCAGGCCATGCCTAAGCCGTTCCGCGCCGGCTTTTACACGTGGAGTGTGTGCCCGTCATCGTGATCCCACGCACTTCACCAACGAGTTGGTAGACCATCGAGAAAATTGCCGGTAAATCCTCCTGTGTCCTTACGATTTTCTAAAAATCTGTCAACGCTTCATGAATAATCAAACATGAGCTGAAACTCTCGTACCTTCCCCAAAAACAACTACAATTAATTATAAAGGGAAAATATTGATCTTGTCAAGTTATATTAGTCAACGCTTTCAGTACTTAATTTTACTTGATCAAACTTCCCCGCAAACGTCTCTGCTATTTTGCTATTCGATATACACGTAGTATGATATTGTTTTAATAGATAACTTGGTTAAACTGTTTAACAATTCAGACTCAGAAATTTTGTCGTCTACTTTCAATTTTTTTTTAAACCTTCACTGATGCGGAAAAATTAGCTTTGGGGGCTAGTCTTACTCTGTTGGTGCTGCTGTTAGGTTCGGTGTCGTGTAAGAATATTTCGGACTGTCATCGGACACGTGTGCCGGCAAATGAATTGTAGTAACGGATTATTTTAAAAGAAAAAAAGGAAGAAAATCCCAAAGACTCTCCGGAATAGACTGCAAGAATTTGTACTAGATTTGTGTGCACGGGAAAGAAAAAGTACTTGTGAATTTCCTGTTTAAAATTATTGCTTGTCTCGGGGGCGTCATTGGCTCCGAATTCGTCGTCGCGTCGGATCCGAGCGTAAATCCCAACGGCGGATCGAGTCTCTCGTTTAAATAACATTTATTTGGGAACTGTGGAAATCCATTGCGTCTGGCTCGCAGGCGAAGCGTACCTTGGTTCCACTCTGCCAGACTCGATCAATACATTAAGTACATGTAAATGCTCTTGAGACCCTCGCCTAAATAAGGGACTGTTTTCCGGGGTATGGATGTATGCATTTTGATAAGAAATTTAATGGATTCGATTATATATATAAAAAATAAGCTATATTAGTTATTGTTATGATGAATGAAACTGAAGGAGTGAAGGTACTCTTTATTATTTTGTGTCTTTTTGAAAACGGTAGCAGTTTAGTTCCTTTCTTTATTTTTTTTTCATTATTTTTCTTTTCAAGTACACCTAGTGAGCAGTGGGTATCAGGCGGATATAGACTAGGAAAAAATATTTTTAGACATAAGGTTCACAAAGGTGGACCGATTGTATTTCTGTACATCACTAGGCCCCATTTTCCAGTCAAACACGAAGCTAGGCTTCACTGTATAGCTCGCGTGCATTGTGTGATTGCGCATCGATATTATTGGCGGGGGCTCATTTGTGAAGTTGCGGTGGCGATCGCCAAAGGTATTTCTTGATGTGCGGAGATAATTTCTCCTAAGTTAAAGCGAAATACCCCCGATAATGTTTAAAGGTCCCCAGACGATGAACACGTGTTTATAGATTTTTGTTATCGGTAATTGCGACACGTCATCGGTTTTTGTGAACCGACCTTCGCCACATGCCATGAATTACTCGTAAATTGTCGGCCGCGATGTATAATTTGGCGAATAATTGTGTTTCTTGCTATTATAATTTCCACAACTCAAAATATCATAGCGTGTTCCTGTGTGCTAGGTTTATTAATGTTACATCGGTTACGGGTTTTCTTTCGATCAATTTTACCTGCAAACACACACGAGTTAAATGTAACTGTTGCTTGAATGTGCCGAAACATTGCAGCATGATTAACGACTATTGTCTCGTTGTGTTCGTACCCCTCTCACTAGGGAGAGAGCTAAGTTATTGTCAACAAAATCAATGTACGCTCGTTATAGCATTGGCATTGGATACGTCTAGCATCCCTGTGTGTTCGACGACAAATGAAAATGCGATATGCATGTTTGTTCATTGTGACGAATTACAAATGTATGAAGTCGCTTTGTTGCAGCTAAGGTACACAATAACAATCGATTTACTATTTATATAAGAAGTTGTAGCCATATCAGCGACAATAAATACAGTATGCGCTTACATGTGTAGTGTATCCGTCGGCATGTTAGGCGATATTCAAACGTGACACTATTTTTCAACAGCGCTATCTGATATTTTAACTGCCCACTTTTTCAATTTTATGTTTGGGAATTTAGCGATGTATTTGAATTTATCGGTTAAATTGACGAAAATTTACACCAAATTGGTTATTGTGAGAAATTATATATTTTTTAAATTAACAACTAATGTAAATATTGCCTTAATGGTAAAATCATTATACACATTGGTTACCAGCATTTATAAAATTATTATGTTAAATATTGACTACAAAAATTCGATCACGTCTAACGCAAATATTGGTCACAAAATGATTGTCGCAAATATTGACGGCAAACTTAGCGTTAACAATATTTGTTATCAACACGGACTTCAGAATTTTGAATGCGATGCATTGATCATTCCGTCACGTCAGATACGTTAAATATTCCCGCAAATCACGGATAAGAGCGCCGCGGAGTAATCCGCTCTCGTCGCCTTAACTGAATTGCTACGTGGTTGCTCCACGCATGTTTACGTGGGTCGCCGCATATAGCTTTTTTCAGCATCCGCAGAGTAACATACACTGAAAAAAAGCGAATTGAGGCGCCAGGACGTCAGTCAGGCCTGCCGTATAGACGTGGCGCGCATCATGATGTGATGCACAAAGTCGAACTATTTATTTTGTTAGAGGGTGCGCTTTTTTTCTATTTATGCGCGAGCCTCGCACTCGCACCCTCGCATTCTGCGAAATATTTCGGGTGTCTTGTCAGTCCGGCCCTTGGGGCGCGAGCATTCTTTTGAAACCTGCCATGTGGTGTTGCCGCGTGACGTGGCGGGCTCGCACCGGAAAAAATAAAATATTCGGTCGGCCGATATCCAGGTTATGGAAATGTGGGTGTTGCGAACCGTGCGCGGACATTTCACACCGGTCTACTCGTTAAATAATGTATAACCGTTCTAACCATACAATGTGTATACAGTCGTAATCATAGGGTTCGTGTAAGTGCTTCTAGTTACGATGTAGCACAACTGCTAGAGTAGCGCTGCATGGTTATTCCTGTTGCTATCTGATTGAGTTTTATAATTATTTTAGCTCCGCATCTGAATAATGGCAATGTCTAGCATCCCTCAAACCGATTAACATGTACCTTAACAGGTAAATCCTTTAGTGCGGCATGGAATTTGCTAAACCTATCTTATGACTCTCAAATTTTTGATTCCTTAACTTGTGGTTCATTGCTGTTCTAAACTTGAATTATTATCTGCTCCAAACTTAGATTAGCTATGCTAACACATTCAATTCATATTCCTTACCTTAAACTTACATTCATAAACTGAATGGAAGTAGTTATTTATTTTTGACCGGCAGCGAATAATTTCTGTTGTAGTGCTTCGCAAATTATTTCCATCACCATACATTGGTTATTACAAAGTGAGTATCATGCAGTGCGGTGTGAAATGCGCCAGAATATTGTTGCATATTTCAGTATATCGAACCCACAAAGTTGTACGCCACCTAGCGGCATGCTGGCGTGTAAGCGAAAGGATAAGGATCTCGGCTGTTCCCGTGACACAACATTATACAGTGGAACATGCGTCTATAGAAAAAAAAAAAGTCTCCTTTTCTTGGAATTTTCGTACATAGCTTTTCTATAACGCTGCTGGATCGAAGATGACATTAGTTTTTCTATCGGCGCCCTCATACACAATTTTCAAAATTGGAAAATGATCACGATGCTGGTACGCGGCCTGGAACGGCTTCGAAGAAAGTCTATCCAGAAACAAATGGCGCATCTCTTTAAAGCTCGTTTTTTGCGTCATTCCAATCACACCTTTCGTGATCGACCACCGAGCTGGAATTTTTTACGGTTAAGAAAAAAAAAAAGCCGCGCTCTAGAGTGGTGGATTAAACGAAGTGCGTGTTCTTTTTGTACATGTAAGTGCATGGGCCCCCGCGAGAAAGTCCGCCATCGCCATCCCGCTCCGGTTTTTGCCGGATGCAATGATTTCTGACCTGAAATAGCGCCACATTTCCTCACCATTTTTTATCGATGCCAGACGGGGCAGGCGATAGAGCCCACACACGCATATACGATGGAGCGTCGCCCTACGCTTGTTATTGCGTTACGTCCAGAAAAATTTTATACTGATCCTATTTTTATAACCAGCATACAAGGTACCGTATTTTTATTTTAAAATGTCGCCTCTTTTGAGTTCACGTAAAATGAATGTTAATATCAATGTAACATTAAATGCCAATGTAAGTATAAATTCAGTAGAAACGGGTTGAAACCAAAATATTTGTCACATGGTCAAGTCCCGTTCAAATCTTGTTGCCTTACTTGTGTATAAAATACAGGTGTTTGTTTAAAATAGTTTGAACACAAAGTTCCGTAAAAAAATGTGAATTCATGAACTACATTTCACCTAATGGAAAAGTTTAACAGTGGATTTTCGAGTTACAATGAGTTCATTTCGAATATGAAAATCATACAAGTATACATGTATCTTTAGCTGGTGTCTCGTGAAGCCGTGTTTTTTCTATTGTCTCTTCTTCTCGAAGTTAGTTGGCTTCTTTTTTCATTTTTTCATCGCCATCACAGTGGCACCAGATGTTGCGACAACTTTCTGGCATTTAAGCTTGGCTTCATACGGCGTTAGGTTATTTATCTTCGGCGTGTGCTCGCGAGGTGGCGCCTCCCTCGCGATTACAGGTTGGCATTTTTTTTTCCGAACCTCGATTCGTGCCGGCTGTGCTCTTTGAAGCGCCAAAAAAACGATCGGTTCTCGATCAATGATGTGTCGTATCTATGTACATAGTGGGAGATCGCACTTTAGAATAACTCCCCCTTTCCAGTTTTCATCCCCTCGCGCTCTCTCGCCCTCCCTACGCAATCGCCTCCCTTCCACATCAACATCATCACCAACCCAGCGCGAAACCCGACAACCGACTAACCTAGTGGGCACGTGCACTCGGCGGGAGGTTTGGGGAGGTGGGAGGGGGCCAACAACAAATACTGTAGCCATACACACGCATCAAAAATCTTGCCAGAAAAAAACACATGCCAGATTGTGTCATTCGGGTATTCCAATAATCGCGTTTCATAAGTGCATATTGCACGTTGGTAACGTTGGTTGGTTAATTTAAAATATCACAGTTAGCGAAAACATCAATCGACAGCTTATTTTTTTTTCTCTGAGTTTGTATGGATTATAAACGGTCCCATCTAATCGTATGTATTTAGACGGTGTATTTCATTATTACAAAAATAGTTACACGTTTGGAAAATATATTATGAAAAGTATTCCTATTGGCTGGTGGTGACCCGTTTTTCATATTTTAAATACGATCAAATTTTAAATGGAACTACCATATTTTTTATGTATTTTCTATTTATTTCCGATCGTTGCAGTGAATAACGACTTCAAAAGATTCCGTTGTCCTCGTGTTAACGTGACACTATGTGAGGGACACGTTTTCACCAGTACCCCACTCCCGGAATCGAACCCGGGACCGCCGCACCACAGTCGGTTGCGACACCGACTTGGCTACGACGAGTCGTCATTTGCGCTATTCCTTTTGCAAATCGTCGACAACACTTTTCTCTTCTAGTGGATGATGATGCCTATGTCAATCTTTATTTTTCCGTTCATATCTCAATTTGGAGCGCATATTCGCTTCGGTTCAATATACTGACAGGGGAGCTGCCCCTGGAGGATGTGTTAATTGAACAAGTGTTTGACGGTGTAGCTTCTTTATACTTTCTAGAAATTTGAGCAAAACTAATTGGTTGCCAAGGCAAATTTGTCGTTCCGTCAGTGACTGTCGCCCGAAAGACACGATAATATTAAACGATTCGCGGCATGGGGTCGGATAGACGCGCATCTTCCTTATTCTGCGTCGCTGGCATCTGCGGTTCAATATTTTCCGGGAAGCGCGAAAATTTTGAAATCTAAAATGAACATTTTTTTTCTAGGAACAAATCGATTTAAATTCCATCGATATGGTCATTATCAAGACGTTCGAGGCCAACTGTTCCTCTAACATTTCCGAATAATTCTACTCGTCCATTTTTATCACAAGACCTTCGCTGATGAATTTCTTAGGAGTCGAAAGCGTTCCTGATAACCATTTGTTCCATTTTATCCAATTTTTTTTGTACTGGTGTTACAATTCGGTTCACCGAAACGCAAAACATTTTTTTGTACTAGTGTTAAAGTGCGTGGATACAAATCTGAGAAATAGTGTTCAACCTTTACGCGCTACCTGTAGCGATAACCTTTTCGGTTTCGGAGAATTCCAGTGTGTTGTTGTGCGTGTTGCAGTGTGTAGCCGACAACGTTCTTTGTGAACTGTTGCACATTGCAGATAAAAGGTCGCTTCAAGTTGTTTACGAAATTTCTCCGAATTTTTGGTAATTTGTTTTCTTTGCAGCCGGTTCTCTTGAGTTGTTTAATTTACTGCTTTTGCAGACAACACGCGAAACACAAATCCCGTTTTCAAAGAAACGCGTTAGACAAGCGCAGTGTAATAAGCCTTTTTCTGAGACTTTGCACTCAGTCATATTTCTCTTTAAATTGCGGTTTACGGCGAATATATCAAGTGCGGACCGTAATGCTTCCATTTTTCAGCTGCAGTGGTCACTTCTGCTCGGGCTGCGCGTCGAGAGAAGCGAACAACGAACAACGTTGATAGAGGAGGCTTCTTTATTTTCAATGTCCCCATAGAGTCTGTGTCAATAATACGCACATCACTCACGGTGAAACTGTTTTTAGAGATACCGAGGCCATCAAGAATTTGGCGGGCGGCGTTGGTATTCCGTGCCGGTTGTTATTGGAACGGACGACTGCTTGATTTGTACAGAGAGGGGTAAAAGGAAAACGCGGCCTCTCCCCCCTATGTGACAATTTTTGGAACCGAAATCGAATAGAACCGTGATGATGCGCTGATATTATTTGATTGACACGGAATTCCGGGTTTTGAGACGTAATCTCTTTTTCGTCGAGTTAGGCGATATTTTTGTATTCGGCAAAATGACACAATAAATATTTGTTGATTTCGTTTTAAAAATTGAGGCGTGGTTCCGTGTATTTGGGCGAGAGAATCCGCATTGGTTCGCGTCTCGGCGAAGGATTTGCGATTCGATCGAAATTTCGCGGAATCGAGAACAATTTTGATTTCTAATGCTGGTGGCGGAGATCAACGGTCTGATATTTTCTCTTTCGATGTGTCATGTCCTCCTGAGATCCACGACTCTAAAGTGATCGCCCATTTTCGATTTGGGATATTTTATTACTCTTTACATACACCTGTATATCGCCCTAGCGACATGAGGGCCAAAAAAAATCAGGTATTGTGTTTTGTTTTTATCTGTTTATTTTTCCCTTGGTTGAAATTTTTCGTTTTTACCATATTTTGATATAAATAAATATATATACAGTTTATTTATAAGAATTTCGAAATTATTGCATTTGTTTTGTGTACTCTCAATGACGGAAAATCTACCAAATGCTCCATTGTGGATAACATAGCAAGTGGATAAAAACTGTAATGTGAATATAAAATAAAGAATCCTTGACCAGGGATGGAAACGGCAACAGTTGCGGTGGACTTGTATTTTTTATTAAATTTTTTTAATATAGATACGAGTTTTACAATTTCTTCAGTACTTAGAAGATGAAGGGTCCGTGACCAAGGATATAAACGGCAACAGTTGTAAACGATCTTAATATTTTAATATGCGAGAT